>AWOL01S0040993.1:0-15675 GCA_000715115.1 Nicotiana otophora | reverse complement strand
CGCACAAGAACACATTTATACCTCCACTGGCTTTATACTTTCAGATGTTGGGACTATCCGTCCAACTTCATATTTTTCAGGTGAAATTAATTTTCATTGCGTATTTTTCATTTGGCCAATCATTTATCTGTCCAAATTTCATGACAGATTTGAGCTCAATATCCTCGTCAATATTAATAATATTGCTCGTCGGCGATCATTTTATATCGGTTCTACTATTATCCAATAAAGACATAACTTATTGAGATCTCTTTATCTTATTATTTTCAGGTACCTGAGTCTCTCCCATGAGGTCTTATGAAGTGTTATGTCGTGGTGCTCTTCTAGAGCACTTGCCTCTTTATTATGACCATCTTGAACATTTGCTCCTCTCCTTCTTCAAGGAGTTTTATCTTTGGAACCGATTAGTCTATTATGCTTCATGCATGCCATAGACTCTATTCATTATGAACTTTATTTTATTTGGAGCATTAACAGCTGAATATGACATTTAGCTTTGGGTAAGCAAATACGCCGGGAAATATTTTACAAATGAATTATCACTTGAACTTCAAGTTCATATTTTCTCGTACGAGGATCTAGATGTACTCATAATAATTCATTACATGCATTACTTTTTCAGTTGGCCATTTTTTCCCCCTATTGTTGGGATCACCAATACATATCCCTAGCCTTATTTGATAATCCATCTTTGTGCATTGTGGTGGAACAATTAAATCATAGAATATATTCATATTTCTAGATGGAAATTATTTGGTTCCTGACCCTGAACCGATTGTGATAGGGAGAACTTATCATAACTTGGCTAGATGCGTACAAGTGCTATTGTATATTAAATAATACATTACATACCAAATTTTATTTTGGCAGTTTTGTTCTCATAACCAATGGTTTAGATATAATTGGAGGCATACAATTTCTGCTAAACCGACTTGGATTTAAACCAATATTATCAAAATAAATCATCATAATTTATATTCTGGAATTGTGCTCTAATAATTTGAGCAATTAATCTTGCAAAGCCAAACTGCAAGTTGATAACAAATGCACAAGTGACCATAGAATAGATGCATCTATTAAAATTATATAATAGTAAACGGTCCACATGGCAGGTGACTGGGCCCATATATTTATCATCTTTTATTTGTTTCAGAAATCAAGGGATTCAATCCCAACCTTAGCTGGTATATCATGAGAATAAGAAGCACAAGAGAATTCTTGAAGAAACTTCTATTTTTTTCAATATATGCCAATTTAATTCTCAATTAATTTTTCGTATCATATATGAACCGGGATGGTTAACCGGTCATGCCAACTAATATTTATTTCAGTAAACCTCTAGTTTACTTGTGACATATGATTCCATCATCATGCTTATATTTGTTTAGTACAAATAGAAAGAAAATCGGGTAACCTTTCATATTTACCCGTTATGATTATAGAAATATGAAGATATTCAATATTCCTTTCATTTATAGTCTCAATATGCCAACCACTTTGACTTATACATTTGAAACTTAAAAAGTTTCTTTTGAGACTTTACAATATCAATGTCATGAATAATTTTATTCATCCGGGTAGTAATAAATTAATTTTTCGGGCGCTCTTAACAACTTTTATACTACAAGATCTTTTGTCACTCCATTCATATGGTAAATGTTTCCTTCACAGAGAAAATTATATCATAATAAATTGTCATAGTCAAAATCATCATAAGCAAAATCATTTATTGCTTTAATTTTGCCTTTAATAAAATTTTATTAGGCACAACAAATTATTTTTTTTGGCGTATCACATGTACGCGACCAATGACATATTCATGTAACCACACAATAATATTTATTCTCTTTATTTCACTCAAACCTCCCTTAGAGGTGAGTTGTGTGGTATTCATCTAATCATACATTGCATGTCTTTATTCATTACTTTTATCACATATTGCCATATTCACCTTTCGGAATGGGTCTACATTCTCAATGCTTATCACAAGTCACATTCTCTTCAAGGAATGGATCATAATCAACGGCGTGCTTTATTATTTTTCATTCCAAGTTGATGGTAAGCATTACCTTCACATTTTGAAGGACTATTTTGAGAACCATTATTGTTCTCCTTTTATAATCATAGTGATGATTATTGTTATTTTGATATTTGGAATGCCCACGTTCATTGTTCAACCACTTATCTTCATTTAAACTTATCATGCGTCGCTACCACATTCACTTCAAGAATGGAGCAAATCAAGTGGGACAATATTCATGCTTTTTCATGAAAAATATATTATTTTTCTTTAGTTATCATTATATCATCAATATGGTATAGTGAGACTCCAACCCAATGTCTTACTAAAATAAAGGTATGTTAGACCATAATGAATTGGGACTCAAACCCAACTCTTATTATCGTGGAGCATCATGACTTGATCCTAATGTCTTACCCTCATGGTGCATTGCGACTTGAACTTATTGAAGTTGATATCATTAATAGCAAAGGACAAAAACAATTTCAAATTATAAGGAAATGCTTACCTTTTGAGTTAAACTCTTCATAATGTCATGTGGATATAATTCTCAACAATAGACTTTCGTTTACTCAAATCAGCTGAGTAATTAGTGTCAAACAGATATATGAAAATACAAAATAATATTAAAAATTCACATGTAGCATTTGCTGCAATAAGCTTACTTCAAGATGAAAGTGATATGACCAGAACATTAAGGAAAAATTATGTATCAAACAGAATAATAGTACTACTGGTTACCATGCACTTTTGTAAAAACTAAGTACTATGCTCTCTAGAAAAACAAAAGGATATAGCAGAACCTTTAAGTCAATCAGGGAATCAAAAAAATAGTGAACAAATCTCTGTCTACTATCGACTACTATATGCTTTCCATATAGAAATGATTCAACATGTTAATTTGATAAAAACTATCATCAATGAAAAATTTGGTGTAGTACATACTTCTTGTACTAATATTTTATCTTATCAAAATAAAATAGTTACGATTATTATTATTATTATTATTATTATTATTATTATTATTATTATTATATTATTATTATTATATTATTATTATTATTATTATTATTATCATTATTATATTCGATAATAAACTAATATATAATCATTATACTATGCATACTAAAATCGTACTATAAGGTAAAACCATAAGCATACATAATAACGTATAATTTTAATTTTGTAGACTATTTAGTATACCGCATGCCACCTATTATTTAGTTCATGTAAATTTAACAAGGTGATATCCTTAGCAGCCACATAAATACTAATTTTCTAATAATCAGACCATTGCTTACTGTAAATAGTGGTACAAACTTATCTGGTTTAAAGCTTGAACTTATTGCTGTAGCAGAAAGACATGTTTGTAATATTACATACCTTTCTGAATAAAATATGAATAATTTTGACAGTATATCTTACCAAAAGAAGAATTCAACCTTGAGGTTAGAGACTTCGTGTGATAACGTGTTATAAAATATAGCTCAAAGTAACAATATAGAACAAGGAAAAACAAGCTAAGAGATATAGAGAGAAAGAGATGAGAGATTCTTATTTCTTCTTCAATTGTGTGTATTTTCCTATCTATTACAAGGAATTTATATAGGCATGAAAAGTGAAGAAAAATATGTCATTGAATATGTCATTAAGCATAGAAATATGTCATTAAGTATTTGAGAAGATCATGAAAGAAGAGTAGACATCCAACGTAATTTAATTTTTCTTGTAATAGGTATAATGTTTTTTGTACTATAATCTGGGTGCATGAAGTTAAATTAGGACCACTTTAAAGTGTAAATTATGTAATGACATGAGACTTTTTCCCACTCGGAAAACTTTGAGGCATATGGACTATCCTAATTTCCTACTATTTCTATTTTTTAAGACTTTTTACTTTTGCCATCTTTTTTTATAAGACAAAATACATCGATAGCCCTAAAACTTACCCATACTTTCTCAATTAGACGTTTCATTTTAAGTTTGTTTCACTTGAACACTTTATCCAAGCCTTCACTGTATTATTTAGACACAAAATTCGTAGGCAGCCAAACACAGAAAGTGTATGGAATTCACACGTCAGAGTAACGAATAAGACGAGGATGCATGGATTTAACTTTAAAAGAATTTTAAAAATTTTGAAAAAATGATTAATAGCCCATTTGGATTAGCTGATTGTAAATAGTTGATAAGCTTGTAGTACTGAAAAGTTTTTTTTAAGTGCTGAAATTGATTTTTAAAATAAGCATTTACGTGTTTGGATAGAAGTGATGAAACTGATAATAAGTACTTGCTGTGTTTGATTAAAAAGTGTTGATAAGCTATTCTTTTGCTAAAATGACTAAAATACCCTTGAATTTATTTTCAAAAGATTATAAATTAAAAATTTCTTTGTAAAGAAAAGAATTAATAACGAATATGAAATGAAGAGAAAGTCAAAAAATTTATTTTGGGAAAAGTATTTTGTGAATTAGAAAATTTAATTAATGATAAACTAGTAAAAGTATTGGTCAAACTAAAAGTGCTTATAAGCTGAAAAATCATAAGTCGGGGGTGACCAGCTTATGACTTACGGCTGATTTTAGCTTATAAGCACTTTGAGTGTTTATCAAACGCGTAAATAAGCCAAAAGATGCTTATAAGCCAGTTTGACCAGTAGCTTATAAACTTAGCCAAACACCCTCTAAATATAAAAAACAGAACTCCATCCCACCCATTTCATCTTCCCAACGACCCCTCCTCACCGAAAAAATCAATTTCGGAGCATTCAATTTCCAGCTCGTCTTCTTCTCCAGAAATTTGATTTTTTCCTTCTTCTTCATTCTTCCTTTCTGGGTTAAAATTACTGAAAGTTTTGGATGTTTATATAGAGTCCGGAACAAAAATGACTGGATAATACTTTTCGGGTGACAAAAATTGGCTATTTATTTGGGTAAATTAGCTTCTGTAACAGAAAAAAAAAGGAGTATAATAGCTCCTTTTTACAGAGGTAAGTGGGTATTGTTGAGATGGTTTAATATAATCTTTTTCTTGTTCATCTTTTCTTAAACGATTGTTGATTTTGTAAAAGAAGAAATCATGAACATGGCAGAGAAGGGGCAACCACTTGCCCGCGTCAAAATTTCAGGAGGAACCCCGCCTTAGTGGCCTCAAGAGGTATCACCACGAAAACAAGTTCCATCACAACATCAAAGGAACCAAAAATACCTTCTTTTTTTATGACCAATCAAACAAAAAATAACCTTTGAGCATTCAAAAATTTCTGCTGCAATAGAAATAATCTTTTGGGTGTTGGTTTGCTTATCCAGTACACAACTGACACGACATTGCCTCGCCAGAATAATTGGTACCAAACAAATTCTCCTGAGACCCATTTGGACTCACCACACATCTTTCAGATCTGAAAGATTTTTTTATGGGACCTTAAACAAAAATAAAAAATTTACGGTGATAGCCAAATTTAAAGGTGGCGATGGTGGTTGTATGCCCGGATTTGGAGGAGGTGGTGATAGCAATTGTGTGAAAGACCTAAAAGTTTAAAAGAAACTTTCACCGCAAAAGTTTTCCGGCAAAAGCTTGTTTTTCGAACAATTTTCATGCACGTCACATATGGGAGAAACACTTACCTTGTATATTGTGCCTAATAATGTATTAAAGGCCTGATTAAAGTGTTCAAATATATAGAATTAAGATAAAGTGTAGCGAAAAATATAGATAACTTGAAGGGGTTGAGGATGTATTTTGGCTTTATATAAGTGCCGTCCAACACCAATTACTAGTTTGAAATATCCAAATTATAGTTTCCAAAGGAAGCATCCAATAACTGAAATAAAATGAGAAAATATGAAAACTTGATCTTCACTATAAATTTCAGTTACATCTTTGGACTACTTGAAGTTTTCATTTCCTGAAAACAAAGAAAAGAATAAAAGATCCTTCGAATCTAATGAAGAGCTCCGGCTATTGGCTTTTATTTTTTCAGATAGGCCTCCTGCTATATAATAAGATCAGAAATCTCTTTTATTGGAAGTGCTTTAAAGTTACTTCAGTTAAACTTTCAGGTTCATTAATACCCTTGTTGTTAGAGTTTTAGCGGGGGCAAGTTACACATGTTGCTAGTAGGTAAAAAATAATTACATTCGTTAGTTAAGTATATTAAAAATCTATAAGTATTATATAAAAATTAAGTATATTATACATTAATAAAAAAAAATTAGGATATACTATGTAGTTGTCTCTTTTAATGTGAATTGAGGAGTTAAGTACCTGGTCAAAATCTTGTCAAGTTGTCTGTCAGGAAAATTTAAAAAACGCCCGAATTTTCCTATTCATATTCTTAGATAGGTCAAGACTTAGCTCCCTTTTGGCCTAAAAATTAGAATTGTTTTTTCAAATATCCGTTTGTTTATAGATTTTAATCATTCTTTTTGCAGATTTTGAAAACAAAATTTTCAAATCCCAAAAACAGTTCTAGAGTAATTTTTAAAGTTTTCTACTGACAAAACTTTAAATTTTTAAAATGTATCTTCAAACACAATTTCAACTTTAAACATTATTTTTTGGACTATATTGAAAAACTTATTTTTTTTAAGTTTCAACCAAATCTATGTTAGATGTAAGCTTAATCTCTCGGCAAAGTTTTGCATATTTTACGTGACCCTTCTCAACTTTACTTGTACTAATAAAACTTAATTTATATACGCTGAACACTACCGGCATAGGCAACATTTTATGATTGGCAGTTTCCTTATTTCTCAACTATTTAGTTTTTCTTATTAATATTGACAGTTATTTGTACTTATTTTCTAAATGACCGATATTATATAACTTTTTGAGCTATCCATGTGTAAGTTAAACTCGTATTAATATTGATGAACTTTACTTATTTGAATAAGTTGATTAAGCAAATCTTGAATTATTTAATCAACCAAAATCATTAGAAGAGTTGACTTAAATAGCCTACACTCAACCGTTTAAAAAAAACATACAACTAATTTATAATATGTATGTAATTCATGTAAAATATGTGTATAATTAATATATTATGTATATCAATTCAAAAAGTAAACAACGAATTTGATCGGCAATGTCAAAATCCCAGATTTTTACACTCAAGATACATATACTTATACTCGTTTTTTGTTGTTGTTGTTTACAAGCAAGATAGGAATACAGAAAAGAGGGTGATTGGTAGAAATAGCCCAGTAAGGGGTTGTACTAGCCGGATGTTTTTAAAATTGATGATATTTCAAAATGGCCCTCGGACGAGCATACAGTTATTGCTATTCAGAATTTCTCTACCTGATTGGTAGAGTTCATGATATATTTACTCTACCTATCTGTTAAGTTATTTATTAAAATCTATCCGATTAGCATGATTTTGCTCTTCAGGAACTTCTCTACCAGATTAGTGGAATTTATGCTATATTTATTTTACCCATATATTAAGTTGTTCATCGAAGTCTATACAATTAACATAACTTTTTTGTATTGTTTTTTAACAAAGTGTGTTTCGAATTTGCAACTTCAATTTCGGTTAAACCACCCAAATCTGCTCCAAATGATCCTAAATTTAAAACAAAGCTTCCAAATACCAACTCAAACAATTCTCAATCACCAATTTAGTCAAAATCCCAAATCAAAAAAAGATTCGCTCTATCTTCTTCATCATTTTCTAATATCCAACAATGAAGTTTTGATGTTTTTACAATAATCACTAAATTGGTGTTCGACCTAAGAATTTAAACACTAATTATTAACATTCAAAACGATTTTTGAAACAATTGATCATTAACCTTCTACTTTCTGCCACCAAACAAGAATTTCAAGCTTTAAATATTACTCCCTCTGTTCCAGTTTATGTAAACCTATTTCTTTTTTGGTCCGATCCAAAAAGAATAACCCATTTCTAAATTTGGAAATAATTTTGCTTAAATTTACAATTTTACCCTTAATGAGAAGTTTTTACAGCCACACAAATACTCTGGCCCCCTTTTAAACTTGTTTAGGACCATAAATTTAAAAAATCTTCATTTTTTTTAAACTCTTTGCCCAGTCAAACAAGTTTAAATAAATTGGAATAGAGGGAGCGACAAATTGTGACGTTCAAGTAAAAAAGGGAATATTTTGCTAAGAGCAGTTAAAATGGAGACATTCCCAAGACCTGTCCCGTTGGGGAGACACGTCTTGCAAATTTTTGATGGAAATATGCAACTGCATTTGGGCTCGTCAAGACCAGTTCAACTAAAGCCCAATTATCATCTGTATCCTATGTTTGGGCCATAAAACTCTACTAACCCATGAACTTGAAGGCCCGTAAAATTACAGGCCTATAGTCTTCTATCAACGTCTGGTTTCCAAATTTGAACATCTAGGGTTTTCAGAATTCTCTTCAGTGGTGAGAAAGAGTGAGACTCTGAGAGAAACACCATGGGTAAGTGATACCAAACTTCCATTTTTTTTTTTTGCATCGGCATTATATTGTTTGTTATACTGAATGTATTAGTATTGCCCTCGTTTATATAGCAAGGATCAAAGTTCACGAACTGAGGCAGAAATCAAAGACTGAGCTCTTGGCTCAGTTGAAGGATTTAAAAGCAGAACTCGCTCTACTCCGTGTCGCTAAAGTCACCGGTGGTGCTCCCAACAAGCTCTCTAAAATGTAAATTTTCATTCCTCTTTTCGTCTTTTATTTATTAACAGGCGGATCTAGGATTTGAAACCAGTGGATTCTGAGGAACACTGCATACACTTATTATGAAGATATATCCGTTTTAAAAAATTCTAACTATTTATGTATTAGTAGGTTTGTCAGAAATTTATATACTAGTAGTAAACATAGAGAACTTCTTGTATAGATAGTTTTAATCAGTATAGTTGTTGTATATATGTAATTGGACCTGAAAGCGGTGGCTTGTGGGAATACACTGGGTCATTGTTGTTGTTGGACCTGAAACCTGTGGGCTTGCACATGCTGCTATAAAGCTACATTTGTCCATGTTGGCGGATATGCGTATGTGTATGTGAAGTGATTCATTTGCGTAAACGGATTATTTTGATGCAGAAAGGTGGTGAGGCTGTCGATAGCGCAGGTTTTGACTGTGATATCACAGAAGCAGAAAACGGCACTAAGGGAAGCATACAAGAACAAGAAGTACTTGCCACTGGACCTTCGTCCCAAGAAGACCAGAGCCATCCGTAGACGTCTTACAAAGCACCAGGTAATTAAATCCTGACCCCGACTCTTAAGGCTATGCTGTTAAGTTTTTAATAATTGAAAGGACTGCATAATGATCTGCCATTGTTTATGAAAACTTATTGCTTTCTGTTGTGATGTATAGTATAGTTTGCTAGTTTTGTACTCATTGGCTCTTTAAATGTTTAATGCGTAGTTTTAAATTTATTATTATTAGTTGTGACATTTATATGTTTTTACAGTGGCATTATATAATATGTCAGTACTTAGCCTTAATAAACGGTGGCACGATGCACTAAGACTCCGGCTATGCACGGGGTCTAGGAAAGGATCGGGCCACATTGCGTCTATTGTACACAGCCTTACCTTGCCATGCACGGGGTCTGGGAAAGGATCGGGCCACATTGCGTCTATTGTACACAGCCTTACCTTGCATTTCTGCAAGAAGCTGCTTCCAAGACTTGAATCCGTAACCTCCTGGTCACACAGTGACAATTGTTATGGTTGTGCCACGGCTTTCCTTCAAAGACAAAATATTATAATTAGAAATTGGCTTGAGTAGAGCAAAATGAGATATGACGGATTCATATAGGTGAACTTAACTAGATAGGGATTGTATTTTAGTTCATTGGTGCATAGATCCATGTTCAATCTGTCTTCATTTTCAAAATGTTGCATCTCTTATCTCTCTGTGTATTTTTGTTTGATAAGGCTTCTTATCTCTGTGTATTTATTCAGTGTCATGCTTAAAAATGAAAAGTCCTTCCCATAAGTCAATTTAGTGCATCTAAATGTTTAATGACATTAGACTGCTTCTTTCTTTTGAAGGAGGAAAAGACTGAGTTCGCCATCAGTGCTCCGCCATGTACCATTTTCCTTTTGAAACAAAATATTCATGTCATCTAAATGGAATTTAGATCCAATTATTTGGAAAAATGCAAAGTCCAAGCTCTCGAATTTGCTTATGTCCTTGTATGCTTAAATGTTCAAATGACATTTGCATGTCATTTATCCTCTTTCCATTATTATGCTCTGCAGTTTGCTTAATTGAAGCGGAGGGAATAGGAAGTAAAATGGAAAAGTAAGGAGAGGGAAGAATGAAAATGTTCTATTTTTTTATTCCATTTAGTTCATGAAGAATGATAGGAAAGTAATGAATGCTGGCCGATGTCCGTAATAAAAAAATAAATATTAGCTGATGTCCATTCTCTGGTGCCTATTCTTTTGTACAGTATAATTGATTAATTGGTAACCTCTTTCTGCATACTTTCTAATTCTGGAAGTAAACTTTGATTTTTTGTGTGTTTATAACTTTATATGTTGAGCTCACTCAGCACAACTAGCTTAAACCTCAACCAGGCTACAGCTGTACCTATTACAATCACCTACGAGCAAATAGCACCTAAAGGGTTTTGTTGAGGAATTTGTTGCACTTAATGTGGTATTCTCATTTTTCTTGCTAATTTTGCCTGGAGATTTTTGGGTTCTTTGGGGATTTATTGAAGTTACATAGGAATTTGGTCCAACGCTCAGCATAAGAAGCACCTGCTTGCTTGAACATAAGAAGTGCTTGCTTTCTTTTGTTGTGTGGTTGATTTGGTATTTGATTTTTACTTTCAAGTGAGTGAGTACATATTCAAGTGTAACTTCTAAGATTCAGATGTCGGAGTACCTTGTGGATTTGGAATAATGTATGCTTGTTCATTAATTTCTCTTGCCTTTGTTGCTTGAATCTGTACAATTTGTGGTACATTGGGTATTAACTTAAGAACTGGCCTATGTACAGTTAGATTTACATACTATTTGTTATATTGCTATAAATGGTTATTTATGAATTCATAGAACATAAATTGGTCCTCTGTTAGAATACCTGGTGTTTTCATTGGTGCTATCTTTTTGACACGTCTTTTGTGGTTCCGTCTACACTCATTTCTTATGACTCATGGTTTATTTTTGAGTTAAGTCATTAACAACTTGCGCTGGTTTAACGTGCAGGCATCTTTGAAGACAGAAAGGGAGAAGAAGAAAGAGATGTACTTTCCATTGAGAAAGTATGCCATTAAGGTTTAAGTATCCAAATCTAACTTAGATGGTCATTGTGATGTTAGAACTGGCAGAGCAAAGCCGTGTAACATTGTTCCGTGCTGGGTGGTTATATTTTCTGTCATTCCTGTTATTGCATTATGAAGTGGGAATTTTTGTTTGTTTCGTTTTTTCTCATGTTTTCCTGGTCAGAGAAGGTTCAGTTTTTAGTAATGTTCAAGCCTAGTTATCTGTCTTCATGCATGTGATATGTTTTACAAGATTTAATTCACCAGTTTGCCTAGCTTTTGTTCAGCATCAAGGTGATGAGGTGTGCATCTCATCACCAGTGAGCTCTGTTTTGACTAGCGTAGCACTGGAAACAAAAAAACTCAACTTATAATATTTCATTTTCAATTCCTTTGCGTAATTGTTTGTTAACTATTTTACTGATAACGGAGGGAACTCTGAGAGATCAGTCCCGGCATGATCTGATCCATCTTAGTTTTTATTTCAATAATGTGTTCTTTCTGGTTAAAAAAATGACAGATCTATGAGGGCCAACAGTGCACTATCTGAAATTGGATAGATAATGGGTTTGCCCCTGTCCTTGTTTTATTAACTCGACTTTTGTCTGCATCTGAGTTTTAACCCATGACATGTCCCTCGCACATCACATAACATGTTGTAATTCATATGGCTGTAAGATTTGTTTGGAAATTTTTAATATCTGTTACGAACAAAAATCACAAGCATCCAAGGTTGTTGCACGGAATGGCTATTTAATTTATAGGTTCATTCTTTTCCTAGCTAAACTTTGAAGCCAATTAATTTAAGGTGAAATCAATCTTATTATGAATAGTTAATTCTTTTTCAACTTGTCGAATGGATTTGTTGAAGTAATTCAACACACGCGAGGAAAAGCATGTCACCTGACCTGAATATTCACTTGTCTGTGATGATTTGAAGTTTCATTGAATGAATTACTTTGCTTTGTTGCTTCTTTTTTCACTTACTACTAAATTCTAATGCTCTTCTGCTAGCTCATGATAAGTCCTTTTTCTGTTTTCTGAATATAATTTTTTTCATGAATGTATATTTTATAATTATTCAGATAGTTGAAAGGTCTTCCCTTTAATCCAGAATTCAATACATAAGTGAAGATCACAAAGTCTACCAACTTATTCTGTTTGTTGGTTCTATTCACCTATCCCACGCCTACCTATCCAATATTCATTTCTCTTCCCTCTATTTATATAAATATATTAGACATTCCATTGATGACCATCAAATGATAGATCAAGCAGTCATTTGACCTACATTGAATGTCACAGTTCAATGTTCTATCCACATCCAAATAGGAATTTCGATCGCAAATCTGAGTGATGTTAATTCACATATGGCTATCGACGCCAACTTGTTGACCGACCCCGAAAATAACATTTGTGGTGGGGCTTGATCAGCGGTTCGAAACACACAAAACAATGAAGAAGATGAGATTAGCCTACAGATGATCTTCGAAATGTTGCAAGCTCAACAAGTGGCGATAGGTCAGTTGCAGAGCCAAAGCCAGACACCAAGCAGGGTTGAACCCGATCTGCCCCGTGAAGTCACCCGCAGAAATGAATCGGTCATAGTAAGGTCAAATGAACAAGAATTGGGTACTAAGCCTGAGATTATAAAGATGCTCGAGGAGCTGTCAAAGCGGATAGAATCAGGGGAAAAGAAAATCAAAGCAAACAATAAAAAGGTGGAAGCCTACAATTCCAAGGTAGATCAAATCCCAGGAGCACCTCCGATATTCAAAGGACTGGATTCCAGGAAGTTCATGCAAAAACCTTTACCTCCGAGCGCGGAACCAAAGCCAATCCCCAAGAAATTCCGTATGCCCGAAATGCCTAAGTATAACGGAACGACCGATCCAAACGAGCATGTAACTTCTTACATGTGTGCCATCAAAGGGAACGACTTGGAAGACGACGAGATCGAGTCTGTTCTACTAAAAAGATTCGGGGAAACCCTGTCAAAAGGAACTATGACATGGTATCACAACTTACCTCCTAATTCTATTGATTCGTTTGCTATGCTTGCAGACTCCTTCGTGAAAGCACATGCTGGTGCCATCAAGGTCGTAACCACGAAATTAGACCTTTTTAAAGTTAAACAGAAGGATAACGAGATGCTTAGAGAATTCGTGTCCCGTTTCCAAATGGAACGAATGGATCTGCCATGACTGGGTTGTTCAAGCTTTCACTTAGGGACTCAGTATTCGGCGCTCGATGGCTTCATACCAACTGAAGCAGAATCCGATAGAATACCTTGCCGTTACCTGGGCAGATGTACATAACCGGTATCAATCGAAAATCAGAGTCGAAGATGACCAACTCGAGGACCCCTCAAAGTCTGTTTATCCCGTCAGAACCCTCGACAAAGTCAAGAGAGACATCGACCGTGAACCAAGATCAAACAGGGATCGATATCTGCCATATAATGGAGATTAAAGGAGCAGTGGGTCCGGTCGGAACCCCGTAAGAAACGAAAGGAGTAATGATCAAGGTCGAAGCAACCGAGGGCCTCATGACCAAAAACGGCTTCGACAGGTCCATCGGGCCTAAAGAAGCGTCGAGGCTATCCGAATACAACTTTAATGTCGATGTTGCCGCCATCGTATCAGCTATCGGGCGCATCAATGATACCAAATGGCCTCGACCTCTACAATACGATCCAGCTCAAAGGGGCCCTAACCAGATGTGCAAATATCATGGCACTCACGGTCATAGAACGGAAGATTGTCGACAGTTGAGAGAAGAAGTAGCCCGTTTATTCAACAACGGGAACATTCGAGAATTCTTGAGTGACCGAGCCGAGAACCACTTTGCCAAACCTTAACACGTCATAAATATGATCATCGGTGGAGTCGATATCCCACAAGGGCCAATGTTGAAACACACCAAAGTATCCATCACTAGGGAGAAACGAACTCGAGACTACGTACCGGAAGGAATTTTATCTTTCAGCGGCGAGGATGTGGAAGGGATCATACAACCCCACAACGATGCACTAGTAATATATGTACTTGTAAGTAAAACTCGAATTAAACATGTGTTGATTGATCCAGGTATCTCGGCCAACATCATTTGGTCGAGGGTCGTGGAACAACTCGGTTTACGAGACAAATTCGTGTCTGCAGTGCGAATTCTATATTGGTTCAACATGGAATGTGAAACCACTAAGGGGGAGATAACATTACCGGTTAGTATCATCGGAACCATACGAGAAGCCAAGTTTTATGTGACCGAAGGAGACATGAAGTACAACCCTTTCTCGGAAGGCCATGGATCCACGACATGAGGGCAGTGCCCTCAACTCTTCATCAAGTGTTAAAATTCCCAACTTCGGAGGGGATTAAGGCAATCTACGGGATACAACCAGCCGCAAAAGAGATGTTTGCAGTTGAAGAAGTGATTCCAATATTAATACTCGCAACATCGAAGAAACTGAATTCGGGCGCAAACCAAGAGGCCAAATAGCAGTCACCGACACCGGCCACGACCCAATCGGATAAGCAGGTGACTTATGAAAACGATGATTACGGGGTCCCCCGATCTTTTGTAATCCCCGATGACCCCGACACAACCAAATCAACGGTCGAAGAGCTGGAACATGTTATATTGGTCGAGCATCTGCGCGATCAGAAGGTATACCTGGGCATGGGGTTAACTCTCGAGCTCAGGAAAAAACTTATTCAATTCCTTGTAACTAATATAGATTGTTTCGCTTTGTCCTATCTTGATATGACAGGGATCCCACCGGAGATAACCACTCACAAACTAAGCCTGGACTCGAAAATCAATCCGGTCAAGCAGAAGAGGAGGCCCCAGTCCGAGGTCAAACAAGCTTTCATCAAGGACAAGGTATCTAAACTCCTTAAAATAGGGTCCATTTAGGAGGTTAAATATCGGGATTGGTTAGCAAACATAGTGATAGTCCCTTAAAAAGGGAATAAACTAAGAATGTGTGTAGATTACAACGATTTGAATAAAGCATGCCCCAAAGACTCTTTTCCTTTGCCCAACATCGATCGTATGATCGATACCACAGCCGGCCACGAGATCCTCAATTTTCTCGATGCCTATTCCGGGTACAACCAAATATGGATGGACCAAAGTGATCGGGAAAAAACCCCCTTCATCACTAAATATGACACATACTGTTATAGTGTAATGCCGTTTGAATTAAAAAATGTTGGTGCCACATACTAACGCTTAGTAAATCGGATATTCGAAGAATAAATAGGAGAATCAATGGAAGTTTACATTGACAATATGTTGGTTAAGTCCTTACGAGCAGAGGACCATTTAAAACATTTGTAGGAAACAACAACAACAACAACAACCCAGTAGAATCCCATTAATGGGGTCCGGGGAGGGTAGTATGT
>AWOL01S0040983.1:0-12533 GCA_000715115.1 Nicotiana otophora | reverse complement strand
TTTTTTTTTTTTTATAAATAATTCTCAGATTTGACGGTATGTTTTAATAAATATAAATAATATATTTGTATCGAATAGAATGTGATACAATACCGAATTCAAAATCATAATTTTCAAATCTTGAATTCGCCTTCGTTAAAAAAAATTATATTGTTAAAACATTAGCTTTATAAACGATGGGGGATCCTCGGTAAAGAAACGAAAAGGTCTGCAATATATATATATATATATATATTTCTGTTATTTGCATAGTAGCATATAATCTTCAAACTATTCTCTTGGGCTGTCAAGAATCAATTGACATTAGAAACGATAAGAGACAGATGGACGAGAGAAGAAATGGTCGAGACGTGCTCAATTTTGACCAAATAATTAAGTTTATTACATGTATATTATTTTTTCGCAGCTTGTGGTATAAGATGTGCCATTTAATAATTCAAATTGTAACTACAGGGAGACATCATTATTAATATTTGAGCTTTAACATAAGTTCCCCTAACGGCAAAGATTGAAAATTCGACTAAAAACTCCCACTAATTGTTTTTTTTTTTTTTTGGGAAAATTCCCATAGAAAACTATTATTCGGGCGCGTACTGGTTAACATGCTCACTGTGTAATAGCTCGCAAATCACACCGGAGATGTAAACCATACTAAGCATGCCCAGTGCGACGAGGAGACTGCCGGCAAGAAAAATTGATCTCAGGTCTCCCATTTGGGAAACTACTCACCCAGCCAACTCAGTTAACCAACTCAGCCAAAAGTCCCAATAATTGCAAGCCCAATCTATAGAAACATTTCAGCAGGGGAGAAGCAATATTTGTTAAAGGGTGGTCAATTTACACTATATATATATATATATAGGTAAAGTATTAGGTTTAGCGGTATATAATATATACTGAACACCTTTTATCGAAAAAATTTTATCACTTCTTTTAATTATGAACACCCCAAAAAAAATTTTAGTTTCGCCACGCATCTGACACTTCGTAAAGCCTAGCATGGGTATTAGCTTGTCCTGTCAATGTGTAATCTGCTCAATTGGTGAACGGTTTTGGGCGAGTGATATTTCTATTTAAGTTAAAACGAATGTAACCAAATTAACACACCAAAGACAAAGAAACTGATACACGGTTTTGATTTGAATGAATTGTCGACACAGTCTTCAATAGTAAAAAGCAATTCATACCATGTGTTTACTCCAAATCATAACTTCTTCATTTCAAAGAAAGTGATGTAAATCGTGACTTGTTAAGTAATCAATTCGACTAATTTTAGAGCATCAAATTTTGAAAAACTCGTCTGAAATTTGATGACTTTAGACGACTTAAGACCCGAGGATTTAAAATTGAAATTTATAAATTTTGAATATTTTTTAAATAAAGGTCCTAAAAAGAGCTGTGTGCCCTCCGCCTGCCTGCGGCATAGGTCTTGCATCTTTGTTTTTCTGCCAACTTTTCCTTATTCATTTTAGACGGTTGTTATGATGGTAAGCACCTTCCACTTCCAACCAAGAGGTTGTGAGTTCGAGTCATCCCAAAAGCAAGGTGGGGAGTTCTTGGAGGGAAGGATGCCGAGGGTCATTTGGAAACAGCCTCTCTACCCCAGGGTAGGGGTAAGGTCTGCATACACACTACCCTCCCCAGACCCCACTAGTGGGATTATACTGAGTTGTTGTTGTTGTTGTTTTCCTTATTCATTTTCTTTTCTTCTGCTTTCTTCTTTTATGCCAAGACAAGAAGATTTTGCGCAGCATCTCGAGTTGTCAGTTGTTGGAGTTTAATCATTTCAAAGATAGGCCTTCGTATTTTTATAACTCAAACAAACATATTTTAATAACTAATGGGTTTTTTTTAATTTTAACTCGCGTCAGAAACTATTTAAATTCGGAAGACGAATAAGTGTATAAAATTTGTCTAATTGTTGTACATAATATAAAAAATATGTGTGTATATAGAAAAATATATTAAAAAATATATGTTTTTTCGGCTATTATTTTGAGAGCGGCTATACAGTATATCTTTTCTTAAAAATGCTAAATACATTCTTAGTGGGCCCGATTCCACTTGGCACGATTGGGATTCACCACTACTGGAATTACATAATCTATCGGGTTCAAAATATTTGATTATTGTTTTATGAGCTCTCAAGTCCTACCAAGTGAATGAACTCCTTTCGTTCACTTTTATTCCAAAAACATTATTTTGACAACTAAAAGTCTACGAAAGAAGTTCATTCACTTTAGGTGTCAAGTATTCTAAAAATAAATAAATTTTTATTTTTACTTGTCACTTTTCGCATATCAAGAAAAAAATAATTTACTTTTCATGTTTTGTCATTTGCATTAATTACTCATTCCAAATCATTCTTTAAATTCATTAAGATTATATACCAATTAATATAAGTATGATGATAAGTTATATAATTTATTTATTATTTTTAAGGGACGTGAAAAGTACAAAGTAGACAACTAAAAGTGAGCGGAACGAGAAAAAGCATATTCTGGGCATTTAATATGAGAAAAAGTATAGAATTTTGTACTTTTGTATTGATTTTGAATTATTAAATTAAATCCTCGAATCTCTTTTTTTTTTTCGCCAAGAGGACTTTATAAGGTTGATGAGGCCATCTCTCAGGTGGACTCACTAGCATAGCCTAATTGATCGTGTTTTCTAAACAAACAAGTGGCGTGCTTTGAACATTTTCTGCTAATACTCTTGCTTTGAGCCGGAGGCAATTTTTTTTTTTAACCCCTCCTAAATTAGGAGGATCTATATTGTTTTCACACTTCCCCTTCAGTGTGACTTGAACCCAAGACACTTTCCCTCCAGCGTGACTCGAAGTCAAGACCTAACAGTCGTGAGTGAAAGTACTTTTTACCAATTGAGCAAGCCTCACTTGTGCAAGGCAAAGTTAGAATTTAAAATTAATGAGTTTTGAACTTGCCAACAAACTCATAGCACGTATTTAAAATTATTGGGGTCACAATTAAATATTTACACATATTTAATAAATTTCTTAAAATTATTACAAGGTCTAACCAAAAACTATTGAGTTGCTCTGAACCCATAAGCAATAGCATACTCCCCTAGTTAGAGCGTTGTGTTAGTGCCAAAATAATTTAGTCATGAACACCATCTCTTATCCGAGACCTATTATGTCAAATAATAGTAATAATAAAATACTAAATATAATCAATATAGGATAAGGAACACTTACCCCAATGTTTTTCCATGAAAATCGCCCAAAAATTACCTTACCCGAGCCCAAAATGGGAAAGAATTGAAAATGGGTCGAAACTCTATTTCCAAAACTTAAGTTCTCTTTCTGGGATTTTTACCCTTCGCGAACGCGGTCAGTGCCTCGCGTTCGCGAAGCACAATTATGTGCTGTCAAATTTTACTCTTCGTGAACGCGAGGGCTACCTTGCGAACGCGATGCATACCTGGCTTGCTTTCGCGAACGCGAAGGCTAATTTTTCCTGGCCAGTCTCTTTCCCTTCGCGAACGCGAGGCTTCTATCACAAAGGCGAAGCTTTGAACCTCAAGCCTTCGCGAATGTGGTCACTATGTCGCGAACGCGAAGCGCAAAATGTGTGAGTCCAATTTGCTCTTCGCGTTCGCGAGAGTACCTTCGCGAACGCGAAGAAGAACACACCAGAAGCATGAAGTCTGCAGAAAACCAAATTTCCTAAGTCCGAAATCATCCCGCAACCTATCCGAAACTCACCCGAGACCTCGGGGCTCCAAACCAAACATGCACACAAGTTCTAAAACACCATACGAACTTGCTCGCGCGATCGAATCGCCAAAATAATACCTAGAACTACGAATCGGACGCCAAATCAAAGGAAGTTTTCAAGAAAACTTTAAAACTTATATTTTTACAACCGGACGTCCGAATCACGTCAAATCAACTACGATTCTCACCAAATTTGGCAGACAAGTCATAAATATTATAATGAACCTATACCGGGCTCCGAAACTAAAATACGGACCCGAGGTCAATAAATCCAATATCAGTAATTTCTTAGAAATCACTAAAGCTTTCATGCTTTTAATTTTTCATCAAAATTCCATATCTCGAGCTAGGGACCTTGGAATTCGATTCCAGGCATACGCCCAAGTCCCAAATCACGATACGGACCTACAAAAATTTTCAAAATACTGATCCGGATCAGTTTGCTCAAAATATTGACCAAAGTCAACTTAGTTGAGTTTTAAAGCTCTATTTCCCATTTTAATCCATTTTTCACATAAAAACTTTTCGGAAAATTGTACGGACTGCGCACGCAAGTCGAGGAATGATAAATGGTACTTTTCGAGGTCTTAGAACACATAATTACTTATTAAATTTAAAGATGACATTTTGGGTCATCACAAATTACCACTAATTCTCATCTCCCCCTTAAGAATTGGAGAACGTAATTACACCTCTCCAATTATACGCAATTTCATGCTCACCAAGTAATTACTTGTCATGACCCAAAATTCCACCTTCGGGACCGTGATGGCGCCTAACTGTCACGACCCGAATTTTTCACCTTCGGGTTCGTGATGACGCCTAACATTTTAATAACAAAGAAACAAACGTTAAAATAAAGTCTAAAATAAAGGAAATAATCCATAATAATCGCGATATCTAAATACCATCTCGGAAGTGAAGTCATAAGTGTACGAGCTTTTAGAATAATACAAATAAATGTCTGAATAAATTTTGAGTTGTTTGAAATATAATACACAACCGAGATAAAATAGAAGGGTACTTTAGAACTGCGAACACTGTGCAGTCATACCTCAAGTTTCCACTGGTAGCTGTATCCGGGCAAATCTACAGTACGCCGCTGGGACCAACTCCGAAATCTGCACAAGAAGTGCAGAATGTAGTATCAGTACAACTGACCCCAATATACTGGTAAGTGCTGAGCCTAACCTCGACGAAGTAGTGACGAGGCTAAGGCATGTCACTTACATTAACTTGTACGCAATAATAGTAATAACAGCAATAATATAAATAAATCACGTAACTCATTTTAACAGTGAAAGCCAACTCATCAGTCATAACCAATTATTATTTCAATCAATTTCCGTCGCGGCGTGCAACCCGCCCCAACAATATAATTCCTCAATAAAGTTCTTTTGCGGCGTGCAAGCCGCTCTAACAATATAAACTAAAATATAATTTATTGCGGCGTGCAACCCTCTCCAACAATATAAACTTTAAATAAATCTATTGCAGCGTGCAACCCGATCCCCCAATATATTCATTTTTATTTCCTTTGCGGCGTGCAACCCGATCCCCCAATATATTTTAACAACTCTTAAATGTAATAAAAATACTCCAATAAACACCACATTCAAAGAGAAACAATTAAGCATCACGGCATACAATAATTATAGTTTATTTATGAAACAAATAATGACAGGTAGCAATTAATTGTGGAAATCATGGGAAAATAGGTAATTTAATATTTAATATGCTAAATGTCAAGTAGCAATTAATATGCATAAATCAAATAAGCATGTAACAATTATAGCATGGATTCAAGGCATAATATTGAGCAAGGAATATGAGAGAAATAATTAATATAATAATTAATTCATATCTTAAAATAATTTATGATTTCAAATAATTATGCAAACAATTAATTTGATGAAGTATAGGCACTCGTCACATTACCTATACTCGTTATACATGAAATTCACATAGCAAATAATTCAAGGGTTCATTTCCCTCAAATCAGGGTTAACCACGACTCTTGGCTCGCTTTGCAACTAAATTCAATAATAGAATAAACATTTGCCTCACGAATTCGTGTCAGCAATCCGCGAATCTAGTTATAATAATTTGATATACTCAATATAAATCGTAGGAATTAATTTCATATGAATTTACTAATTTTTAGGATTAAAATACGAAATTCATCTAAACAAATAAGTGGGGCTCACGTCTCGAATCTCAGAAAAATCTTACAAAATACAAACACTCGTTCTGATACGAGCTCAACCATACAAAAATTATCGAATTTCGACATCGGATTGGCTTTCAAATCTTCATTTTACATTTTTGGAAGTTTTTATAAAAATCTAATTTATCTTCTATAAATTCACAGATTAATGATGTAAATAAGTATGGAATCATGAAATATAATCAATAGAGGATAAGGAACACTTACCCCAATGTTTTCCAGTGAAAATTGCCCAAAAATCGCCTTAACCGAGCTCAAAATCGTGAATAATGAAAAATAGGGCGAAATCTCATTTCTAGAACTTAAGTTTTGTTGTCTAGATTTGTACTCATCGCGAGAATTCGTTCGCGATCGCGTAGAACAATTTCTACCCGGGTCCATTTTACTTTTCGTGGTTGCGGGAATGGCAATATAGCCCCGTAGACCTTCGCGATCGCGGACCGCTTCATGCGAACGCGAAGAACAAATTTGAGTGCCCTAGCTTATGCCTCATTTCCTCTTCGCGGACGCGATCAACTCTACGCATTCATGATGCACTGGGAGCTAACCCTCCGCAATCGCGTGCCTATCTTCGCGAACGTGAAGGGTAAAAATCACGGCTCATAATTTCCTCTTCGCGATCGCGAAGCACCATGCACCAGATGACAACTGAAGCTCAAAAAACCAGATTTTTCCAAAGTTCAAAAGGTCCGTAAGCGATCCGAAACTCACCCGAGCCCTCGGGGATCCAAACCAATTATGAAAACAAGTCCAACAACCTCATACGAACTTACTTGCGCGAACAAAACACCAAAATAATGCCTAGAAATACGAATCGGACACCAAATTAAATGAAACTTTTAAGAAAACTTTAAAACTTCTATTTTCACAACGGAACGTCCGAATCATGTCAAATCAACTCTGTTTCTCACCAAATTCGACAAATAAATCATAAATGACATAACATACCTATGAAAATTTTCAGAACTCGAATCCGACCCCTATATCAATAAAAGTTAATTTTTTGTCAAACTTTGAAATCTTTAAGCCTTTAGGCTTCTAGTTTTCGCCAACTGGCGATAATTCAATCTAGGGACCTCCAAATTAAATTTCGGGCATACACCCAAGTTCCAAATCACGATACAGACCTCCCAGAACTGTCAAAATACTGATCCGAGTCCGTTTTCTCAAAATATTGTCCAAAGTCAACTTAGTTGAGTTTTAAGGCTCTATTTCACATTTTAATCAATTTTTCATATAAAAACTTTCCGAAAAATCATACAGACTGTGCACGCAAGTCGAGAAATGATGAATAGTGTTTTTCAAGGTCTTAGAACACAAAAATAATTATTAAATTTAAGTATGACGTTTTGGGTCATCACACTAATATTTCACTTGCTAGGTAAGCCAACGTTAGAATAATTTTAACCATTTTTAATAATTCATATTAATTAAAAAGTAAATAAGCCAATAACTGGAATAATATATGAATTTAAATGAACAAACCAAAATAATAACGATTTCTAAATACTATCCTAGAACTGGAGGCACAAGTGCACGAGCTTTCTAGAACAATACAAACAAGGATCTGAATAAAAATAAAGTTGTCTGAAAGAAAGCACACATCTAAAATAAAGTAGAAGGCGACTTCAAAGCTACAAACGTCGTGCAGCAATACCTCAAGTCTCCTATGATAGCTGAATCCGAGCAAATCTACAGTACGCCGTTGGAACCATCTCTGGTATCTGCACAAAAAGTGCAGAGTGTAATATGAGTACAACCGGCCCTATGTACTATGTAAGTGTCGAGCTTAACCTCGACAAAATAGTGACGAGGCTAATGCAGGTCGCNATTTCTTTTATGATTCTGTTGCGGCGTGCAACCCGTTCCCACAATATAATCCTTCAATTAATTTTTGTTGTGTCGTGCAACCCACTCCAACAATATAATCTTTTAATTAAATTCGGTTGCGACGTGCAATCCGCTCCAACAATATAAACTTAAAATAAAATTTGTTGTTGCATGCAACCTGATCCCACAATATATTCATTTTCATTTCTATTGCGGCGTGCAACCCGTTCTCCAGACAATATCAATTATCAATTCTTATAATTGAAACTACTCCAATAAATTCAACAATTAATACGTAAATATATGGCAACAAAGCATACAATAATTATGATTTACTTAGGAAACAAGTAATGACAAGTAGCGATTAATTGTAGAAATCAGGTAGAAAATAGGTAATTTAATATTTAATATGCTAAATGTCAAGTAGAAATTAAGACACATAAGTCAAATAAGCATGTAGCAATTATAGCATGAATTCAAGACATAATATTGAGCAAGGAATATGAGAGAAATAATTTATATAATAATTAATTCATGATTTAAAATAATGTATGATTTTCAGATAAATATGAAAACAATCAATTTGACAACATATAGGCACTCGTCACCTCGTTTATACGTCGTTACACATGAAATTCACGTAACAAATAATTCAACGGTTTTATTCTCTCAAGTCGAGGTTAACCACGATATTTACCTCGATTCGCACTTTCAAGTGATCACTCGACCACAACTTTTCCTTTCGACTTAGTCTCCAAACCAATCAGTCCTATCAAATTATTGGCCAACAATTCAATTGGAGCTTTAAAAATAATTCATAATTCGAAAGAGACGTAATTTAAATCATTTTCGAAAAGGTCAACCAAAAGTTAACGTGGGGCACACTTTTCGGAACCCGACAAAAATTACGGAATCCGGATACCCGTTCCGATAGGAGTTCAACCATACTAAAATTATCGAATTCTGACATCAGATTGTCTTTCAAATCCTAAATTTTCATTTTTGAAACATTTTACAAAAAATTCAATTTCTTCCATCTAAATCCGAAATAAACGATGAATATAAACATTGATTTATGAAATATAATCAGTTTCGATATAGAACACTTAACTAAGTCGAAATCGTGAAAAAACCCCTTTGGATCGCCCAAATCCAAGACTCAAAACTCAAAAATGAGCAAAAATGGCCAACACCCTATTTTATGTTTCTGTCCAGCATTTTCACATATGAGGACTAAATTGTTGCATCTACAAGCTTGCATTTGCAAGACAAAGTTGGTATTTGAGGAACAGGACAACCAACCAGAGGACCGCATGTGCGGACGTATCGCAGAAGCGCGAAGGAAGCCGCAAAAGCGAGAAAAGTCGCATATGCGATCATGGCATCGTAGAAGCGGGCATTGCACCTGCGTCCCAAGCTTCGCAGAAGAGAAGCTTCTCCCCTGGACTCAAAGTCGCAGAAGTGAAAACGCCTCCACAGAAGATATCACGCACATGCGGCCAAAATTGTGCAGGTGCGACGCACCAGAACCAGACCTATGTTCTTGAACAAAAATGGTCTGAAACTCGTCCGAAACACACCCGAGCCTCTCGGGACCTTTTCCGAATATTCCAAAAAGTCTCGTAACATAATACGGACTTACTCGGGGTCTCAAATCACGTCAAATAATGTTAAAATTATAATTCACACCTCGATTCAGACTTATGAGTTTCAAACTTTTTAATTTACAAAACTCGTGCCGAAACATATTAAATGAATCCAGAATAATTTCAAATTTGGCGTACAATTCATAAATGACATAGCTGAGCTATTCCAACTCTCGGAATCTCAATTCGAGTCTGATATCGATAAAGTCAAATTCACGGTCAAACTTTGGAAATTTTTAGCCATTAGATTTATAGTTTCCATTAAATGACGATAATTCGAGATAGGGACCTCCGAATTGGATTCCAGGCATACTCTCAACTCTCAAGTCCCAAATCACTATACAGACCTACCAGAACTGTCAAAATATCGATCCGGGTCCGTTTGCTCAAAACGTTGACCGAAGTCAACTCAAATGAGTTTTGAAGCTCCATTTCACATTTTAATCAATTTTTCACATAAAATTTTCCAAAAACATTTACGAATTATGCACGCAAGTCGAGGAAATACTGAAATGTGCTATTCGAGGTCTCAGAATACATAAATGAATATTTAAAATTAAAGATGACATATTGGGTCATCACATTACTTGGCCAAACAAACAAGCCAAACTGTGTAATTACAACCAACTATACCCAAATCCATTTCCAAGGTGTCTTTCCAAACATGCTCTAAATGTCTGGTGTTTATTAGTAAAAAGTACCTTTATTGAAACCTAGAAGATTATATTTGCTTTATCGCAACTATACCAAATACTCCTTCTGTCTTATATTATCTGTCATGATTCTCTTGTACATCTCCCTTAAGAAAAATTATTAGCAAGAGATTTTGACTACTTTACCTTTATTCATTTCTTTATATTTGATCTTTTTTATTGTTATTTGAACAAAGTTATTCATAATTGAGGTGTTTGTAGTCTTTAAGAATAATTATTACTAAGGGTAAAAAAACTATAATCAATTTTGTCTTGAACTTCTAAAGAGACAAATAATTTGAGACAACAATTTTTAGTAACCATGACTGATAATATGAGACGGAGAGAGTAGTAAATTTACCTTCCATCCATAATTGATCAATTCAAGTCCAATTTAAGAAGTTTGTCACGAATTTATTAACTAGCTTTAAATGTCAAATGTGTATGGATTACTCCCTCTGTCTCATATTATCAGTCGTGGTTACTAAAAATAGTTGTCTCAAATTATTTGTCACTTTCAAAGTTCAAGACAAAATTGACTATATTTTTTTCTTTTTTACCCGNCCAATTTAAGAAGTTTGTCACGAATTTATTAACTAGCTTTAAATGTCAAATGTGTATGGATTACTCCCTCTGTCTCATATTATCAGTCGTGGTTACTAAAAATAGTTGTCTCAAATTATTTGTCACTTTCAAAGTTCAAGACAAAATTGACTATATTTTTCCTTTTTTACCCATAGTAATAATTATCCTTAAAGACTACAAACACCTAACTTTATTCAAATACCAATGAAGAAAGATTAAATATTAAGAAAATCCCGTCCTAATTAATATTTCTTATGGGGCGTATACAAGAAAATCATGATAGATAATATGAGACGGAGGGAGTATATATCTTATACATTTATACCATAAGTTCCAATTGTAACAAGGCATGTGTCATGATAATAAAGCTTTATTTGATAATACTATAGGTGTTTAATCGAAATAAGACCTAATTGATGTGTTTAAACAAAAAATGGTGACAATTTTAGGTGTTGGCACATGTATTTGGAAAAAATGGTGCAAGTTAAATGGAAATTATCAAATAGGTTGCCCAATGAAGTTTTTAATGAAAATGAGTTTGGCTTTTTATGAAAGCCCAACAAAATCGAGAACGATGGTTCAATCACTATATTAACCTTGTATACGGTCGAAATCAGGCATGTCCGATTTCATAGGCACGAGGAGTTGCCTTGAGAGTAAGCTCGTAATAGACCAGGCTCGAGCTCAATTACAGAGTATGGAGCATGAAAATCGAAGTGATCGTTGAAGATCAATAGTAAGCATGACTGACTTCGAGTAAGGCATAATAACGGAATGGCGAGATGTTAGCAACCGACCGAAAATCTCGGCAGAAATCCCGGAACAGATCGAATCAAGCGGTTATTGACGCCAATCATGGGATTTGTTTCCATTATTAGAATTGTACCTTATTTATGATTCCTCTACTATATAAAGAGGGACCCCATTCATTTGTAGGGAGAGAATTTTGACTGATAAGAATATACACAAACGTTGCTCTCAAATTCACTTACTATCCATTACTGTTCATCATTATTTATTTTCTGTTCTTCACTGTTCTTGTTACCCAACCTCGAGACCATCTCGAATCGAGGTCGAAAGCACTGCTGGAACACTGGTTTGATTTATTTTACTATTCATATTATCTATTCAATTCCTTGTTTATCAATTGGTATTGGATTAAATCACGTATCCTTAAAACCACTAAATAAGTTTAATTGTTACTCGAATTTTAGGGTAAACAGTTTGGCACCCACTGTGGGGCTAAGGATAATAGTGATTTTTCAGTGTAAAATACACTATTTTACACTTGTTCTTGTTGAGTGTCTTTGCTTTCAAATTAAAATATGTCAAACTCACAAACAATATCCACACACTGTGACAATGACCTTGGATTCCACGATGAAAACGAAAATGTGATCGCTCCAGGAGTCGAGGTGCCACATGCTAATCTCGTGGCAGAACCGATTGCCAACCCAGTCGATGTCAGTTTACACATTGCTATAAACGCAGACCTAGACGCAGATCTCGATGGGAGTGTATGCAGAGAAGGTCGATCTAGTGGCCAAGGAACACAGGGCAGAGGAGACGAAGGAATTAGTCTCCAATTGATATTCGAGATGCTCCACGCTCAGCAAGCCGCTATTGCTCAGTTACAAAATCAACATAGATCTCCGAATAGTGTCGAGCGTGAAATTACTTGTCGTACCGAGCCAGTACCGGAAAGGTCGAATGGTAACGAATCGGGGACTAATCCTGCGGAATTAAAATGCTTGAGGAGCTCACCAAAAGAATTGAATCAGGGGAGAAGAGAATAGAAGCCAACGATAAAAAAA
>AWOL01S0040979.1:0-28462 GCA_000715115.1 Nicotiana otophora | reverse complement strand
TGAATGAGTTAATCACTTTGCAGCCGACGTTCAATATTTGTAAATATTGAAATTTGACGATATATCATATATTATTAGATTAATAAAGAGGTGTCCAATTGGATGACAACAGATAATTGTTTGCATTTCGAACTCTTGATTGTTNGTATTTAAGGTTGAAGCTGCAAAAAAATGGTAGAAATTGACTCTCAATAGGAACATCACTTAAAACAAAGTTTGTGGGTGAAATTTGTGGGAAAACAAATCCAGCATTTCAGTTGAGATACACCGTCAAATTAGTATTTGAATGAGTTAATCACTTTGCAGCCGACGTTCAATATTTGTAAATATTGAAATTTGACGATATATCATATATTATTAGATTAATAAAGAGGTGTCCAATTGGATGACAACAGATAATTGTTTGCATTTCGAACTCTTGATTGTTGAACTGTTCTCTTCAACAATTTTAATATTATTTATAGTTGACTTAATCAAACTTTATAAAAAAAGTCTCGTATTTACCAAAAAAACACAAGTATTAACGATTGAGAAATATAAAAGACTATTGGAGTAGTCATATGGTCATAACGATATATATATTAATAGGCAATATTTCAGTTTGCCTAAAAGATGTCCATATTAAGGTAGTATAAAATTAAATATAGCTAGAGAGCATCCTTGATGCAGGCAATAATTGCATTGCAGTTTGCAACTAATAAGAAGTTTGACCCCAATTTAATATCGACTAGCGTTGACCCAACAAGGATTATAGTAGAGTGGTAGTATGCATTCATCATTAATCAGAGTTATCGAGTTCGAGTTCTGAATATGAACTCGTCTTTGTTAGAAAATAATTTATGTCAGTGTGAATATTACTGGCACGAATTCGGATTTAATAAGGATCCAATGTCATGTGGATACCAACACCAGATGAGAAAGCAAAAAAGAATATCGATAAATGGCCAAATATACCTCTCTACTTTCGAAAATGGTCTAAGAATACATCTCGTTATACTATTGGGTTATTTATACCCCTGCAGTTATACTTTGGGTTTAAATATATTCCTAATTTAAACGGAGGGACACGTGTCATCGTCATGTTGATCAATTCTAAATATTTCTTAATTAATTAAAAAGACTCATTACCCATACCTGAATTTTTTTTTTTTTTTTGTAAAAACTGAAAAAAAAACTAAATTTATTTTTTTACTAAAAACTGAAAAAACGAAAATAATTTTTTTTCCAGTTTTTACAAAAAGAACTGCTTTAAAAAAACTGAAAAATATTTTCTAAAATAATATTTTTGTAAAAACTGAAAAGCAATTTTCTAAAGCAATTAAAAATTGAAAAAAACTGAAATATTTTTAACTAAAAACTAAAAAAACGAAAATATTTGTTTTTTCAGTTTTACAAAAACATTGCTTTAGAAAAAAAAATTTAGTTTTTTTTTAAGTTTTTTACAAAAATATTATTTTAGAAAATATTTTTCAGCTTTTTTTAAAGCATTTTTTATTAAAAAAAACTGGAAAAAAAATATTTTCGTTTTTTTCAGTTTTTAGTAAAAACAAATTCAGTTTTTTTCAGTTTTTAGAAAAAACATACTTTAGAAAATTGATTTTCAGCTTTGTTTTTCAGTTTTTACAAAAATAGTTTTTTAGAAAATAATTTTCAGTTTTTTCTAAAGCAGTTTTTTTGTAAAAACTGGAAAAAAAAATTATTTGCGTTTTTTTCAATTTTTAGTAAAAATAATTTCAATTTTTTCCAGTTTTTACAAAAAATAAATTGCTTTAAAAAATTACTTTTCGGGTATGGATAATGAGTCTTTTTAATTAATTAGAAGATACTTAGAATTAACCAACATGACGATGACACGTGTCCCTCCGTTTAAATGAGGGGTATATTTGAACTTAAAGTATGACTGCATGGGTATAGATAACCTAATAATATAACGAGGGGTATTCTTAGACCATTTTCGAAAGTAGAGGGGTATTCTCATACCAACCTTCCGTGAATTGAAGGAAGTATTAAGTTAATGATGAGGTCAGTTTCACTAAAACCATGCTGGAGGGATGAACATATATATGGATTAGATTAGCGCTAAAAGACACACGAAGGAAATCTAAACATAGATTATATATGGATCGTACTAATATAGTTGCCTAATCAAATTAAAATGAGAAACTAGTGGTACCTAATGCTTATTGTATTGCAACTAATTAAGTTAAGCAATAAACACGGAAACTGACTCAATTACCAGAATTATTTAGCTTTGTCGCATTCTCATTGGATGGCTATCATGAGTAATAATTAAGATACATAGCTCACGATAATTAAAGGATGATTCACTCAGATTCATATGTTTGTTCCACAAAAAAGCTTTGAATTATTAATTAATTGTTGCCTATTCACCGGATTTTATCTCTTTCGAAAGGAGTTAATAAAAAGTTAAAATATGAACTAATTTAAAACTTAAATCGAATTTTCTATTCTTACTTATTGTGATTATAACATTCCGAGAAAAGAAGTTGTTCAGTATATATAGTTGCACTATATATGCATCTATCACTGAAGTTTATATATAAATACCACTTCCACAATACTCTTTCAATTTTAACTTCAGGCCTCTTTTTTTTTTTTTTACTTTAACCAAATATTATCTAAAACTAATCACAAGTTTTTCTTTTCAATATGTCCAAAAGTAAAATTGAAATGGATTGAAGCAATAGTCCTCAGCATGAACAGTAGAAAAAAACTGCGAAAACTTGTGGAGTACGTATTAGATTGAGTCTACGTCTTGATAGTTGGCTATGTTAAATTTCGAATAATTTGATCAACTCCAATTTTGCCAATAATTAGGTCCACTTGTGATATATAGTATATGTATAAATACTTTGGACACTTAATTATTAACGTGCCCTACCTTCTAACCAAGATTGTTATATGTCTTGTTATAATCTCATATACTATTCATTTAAGGGTGTAACTTATATACAATCACATGTGAAACATTTTAAAACTATTTGTTCACATTTACCTATCGTAGCCGGGCTTTCTTGCAACAAATAACAACTTGTTTTATTTTTAAGATTATAAATTTTACTTTTTATGGGATTACTTTTAAATAAGAGATAATTAAAACCTTTATGTTGTCGGTATATATATATACAAGTCCTCTAATATACAACACCCCCCACCCCCCACCCCAAACCCTTAAAAGCTTAGACATAAAAATACACTAAAAGGCTTAAAATTTCTTGAGTTGGCTAAAACATATTGACCAAAACCTAAGAGTACTTTGAGTTTCTGCCATACATACATAATGTTTTAAATTTTAAAAAGAAATAAAACTTGTTGTAGACGTAAGTATACATACAATTAGATACGGCTCTTTTCAAATTCCAACCAATTTTAGGTGTTGTGGAATTCAACATATAGGTGTTGAAAAGGAAAAATAAAAGATTTCAACATATAGGTGCTAAAATCACTGTTCATGAGTCAATGTATATGTCGTTCTTAATGTCAATTCCCTGTCCCATCCGTTTTAAAATATTTCAACTACTTGTTTTCTGTTTCTTAGTAAGAAAATGATGTAACTTCATTGTTTCTTTTTCTCTATGACCACCAAAATCTTGTTTCTTAATTAGTCCTTGTCGATACAAAATAATAACTCAGTCCTTTGCTATAACTAAGACTAACTGAAGGAAAATATTTTATTTATAAATTTATGAATGATCTCTACAATTTTTTATTTTCTCCACTTATCTTCACACTTAAAATAAGCTATTAATATCTCTATTTATAATAGTACGAAATATATATCAACTAGAAACAAGAAAGCATATTCCTACATTAATTATGAATACAAATCTTATTTTGACATAAATTAAATAAACTAGCAAATATCAAACCCTGAACGATTAAGGTTTCCTACTACAACTTTGAATTAACTTTCCAACATTCTCCCGTAATTCAAAGTTGTATACGTTTTCTCTTGTCTTTGAGCACTTCTCTCCAATCTTCAATTGTTGAAGCATTTCTCTTCAACATCCATTAGTTTTCTTGTTGTATTGGAACTCTCTCTCCAACTGCGACTTTTATTGAAGCACATATCTTTAACCCTCCCCCCCTCTTCCCCCTCCGGTTGATGCACTTTGTCACAAACACTCAATTTTGTTGAAGTACCTGTCTTCAATCCGTTGATGCACTTTATCACCAACACTCAATTTTATTGAAGCACCTCTCTTCAATTCCCGTTAATGCACTTTATCACCAACACCCAATTTTGTTGAAGCACATGTCTTCAACTCCCGTTGATGCACTTTGTCACAAACACTCAATTTTGTTGAAGTACCTCATGTCTTCAACTCCCGTTGATGCACTTTGTCACCAACATCTAATTGCTGATGCACCTGTCACCAGCTCCCAAATTATTATTTTTTCTTGACTGCTTCCCTACTTTTTAGAGAAGAACTTCTCCCTCTTTTGCCATATTTGCTTACACCTTTTTAAATTTGCAATCTTTCTCAACATGATTGTTGGCCCGACGTTCATGCATATATTATTGGCCCGACGTTTGCCAAAGTAATCAGTGGCCAGACGTTTGCCAAATATGTTCATTGACCATACAGGTTGTACATATTGGCTAGCGACGCCCGCTGGCAGCATAAATTATTTGATTCTCTCCCAAGATCGTAGAAGCTCTAATACCAATATGAAGGAAAAATATTTATTATTTATAAATTTATGAATGATCTCTACAATTCTTTATTTTTCCTACCCATCTCTACACTTAAAATAAGCTACTAATATCTCCATTTATAATAGTACGAAACATATTTCAACTAGAAACATGACATCCTTTTCCTACATTAATAATGACTACAAATCCTATTTCAACATAAATTAAATAAACTAGAAAATATCAAATCTTGAACGATTAAAGTTTTCTACTACAACTTTAAATTAACTTTCCAATAGATCCGAATGATGCAACAGCTTATTCACAGAGATAAGATAGTTATTGGTTAGATTAAGATGTGTTAATCAAGATTGAGAAGATTAACGACAACACACATAGTAGCTAATAATTTGTCATGCAAGTGCATTAAACATACACTATTATGTAACAGCCTGTTGTGGGTGTAATTACAAATATAAACGTTCTTATTTTTCATTTCTTGCCTCCATTTGGTCACATGTGCATTAGTCTTAATCCAAATTTGAAAGACGATCAGAATTAGTTTGACTCAACTAAGACGTAGATGACGAAATTATTGCACCCAACACAGGATTTTCTGTTTTGTGAGTTGTTCAACTAGTACATTCCCTCTCAGTTAATAACTAACTAACTAAACTAATAATTAATTGGTAAACAAGTAGGGGAAAATTTTTTGCACTTCAAACATACATATGTCTTCGAATACTANTTATTTTTAAGATTATAAATTTTACTTTTTATGGGATTACTTTTAAATAAGAGATAATTAAAACCTTTATGTTGTCGGTATATATATATACAAGTCCTCTAATATACAACACCCCCCACCCCCCACCCCAAACCCTTAAAAGCTTAGACATAAAAATACACTAAAAGGCTTAAAATTTCTTGAGTTGGCTAAAACATATTGACCAAAACCTAAGAGTACTTTGAGTTTCTGCCATACATACATAATGTTTTAAATTTTAAAAAGAAATAAAACTTGTTGTAGACGTAAGTATACATACAATTAGATACGGCTCTTTTCAAATTCCAACCAATTTTAGGTGTTGTGGAATTCAACATATAGGTGTTGAAAAGGAAAAATAAAAGATTTCAACATATAGGTGCTAAAATCACTGTTCCTGAGTCAATGTATATGTCGTTCTTAATGTCAATTCCCTGTCCCATCCTTTTTAAAATATTTCAACTACTTGTTTTCTGTTTCTTAGTAAGAAAATGATGTAACTTCATTGTTTCTTTTTCTCTATGACCACCAAAATCTTGTTTCTTAATTAGTCCTTGTCGATACAAAATAATAACTCAGTCCTTTGCTATAACTAAGACTAACTGAAGGAAAATATTTTATTTATAAATTTATGAATGATCTCTACAATTTTTTATTTCCTCCGCTTATCTTCACACTTAAAATAAGCTACTAATATCTCTATTTATAATAAACTAGAAACAAGAAAGCATATTCCTACATTAATTATGAATACAAATCTTATTTTGACATAAATTAAATAAACTAGCAAATATCAAATCCTGAACGATTAAGGTTTCCTACTACAACTTTGAATTAACTTTCCAACATTCTCCCGTAATTCAAAGTTGTATACGTTTTCTCTTGTCTTTGAGCACTTCTCTCCAATCTTCAATTGTTGAAGCATTTCTCTTCAACATCCATTAGTTTTCTTGTTGTATTGGAACTCTCTCTCCAACTTCGACTTTTGTTGAAGCACATGTCTTTAACCCTCGTTGATACACTTTATCACCAACACTCAATTTTGTTAAAGTACATGTTTTCAACCCGTTGATGCACTTTATCACCAACACTCAATTTTGTTGAAGCACCTCTCTTCAATTCCCGTTAATGCACTTTATCACCAACACCCAATTTTATTGAAGCACATGTCTTTAACTCCCGTTGATGCACTTTGTCACAGACACTCAATTTTGTTGAAGTACCTCATGTCTTCAACTCCCGTTGATGCACTTTGTCACCAACATCCAATTGCTGATACACCTGTCACCAGCTCCCAAATTATTATTTTTTCTTGACTGCTTCCCTACTTTTTAGAGAAGAACTTCTCCCTCTTTTGCCATATTTGCTTGCACCTTTTTAAATTTGCAATCTTTCTCAACATGATTGTTGGCCCGACGTTCATGCATATATTATTGGTCCGACGTTTGCCAAAGTAATCATTGGCCAAACATTTGCCAAATATGTTCATTGACCATACAGGCTGTACATATTGGCTAGCGCCGCCCGCTGGCAGCATAAATTATTTGATTCTCTTCCAAGATTGTAGAAGCTCTAATACCAATATGAAGGGAAAATATTTATTATTTATAAATTTATGAATGATCTCTACAATTCTTTATTTTTCCTACCCATCTCCACACTTAAAATAAGCTACTAATATCTTCATTTATAATAGTACGAAACATATTTCAACTAGAAACATAACATCCTTTTCCTACATTAATAATGACTACAAATCCTATTTCAACATAAATTAAATAAACTAGGAAATATCAAATCTTGAACGATTAAGGTTTTCTACTACAACTTTGAATTAACTTTCCAATAGATCCGAATGATGCAACAGCTTATTCAAAGAGATAAGATGGTTATTGGTTAGATTAAAATGTGTTAATCAAGATTGAGAAGATTAACGACAACACACGTAGTAGCTAATAATTTGTCATGCAAGTGCATTAAACATACACTATTATGTAACAGCCTGTTGTGGGTGTAATTACAAATATAAACGTTCTTATTTGTCAATTCTTGCCTCCATTTGGTCACATATGCATTAGTCTTAATCCAAATTTGAAAGACGGTCAGAATTAATTTGACTCAACTAAGACGTAGATGGCGAAATTATTGCACCCAACACAGGATTTTCTGTTTTGCGAGTTGTTCAACTAGTACATTCCCTCTCAGTTAATAATTAACTAACTAAACTAATAATTAATTGGTAAACAAGGAGGGAAAAATTTTTTGCACTTCAAACATACATATGTCTTCGAATACTATCCACTTCAGTGTTTTGATTCTAACGGAAAATGGCCAAATACACCCTTGTACTATGAGAAAAAGTTTAAATATATCCTTAGTTATATTTTGTGTTCAAATATATCCTTGCTGTAATACTATTGGTTCAAATATATCTCTCTTCCGTTAAATTTATCCAAGATGGACAATCAATCCTATGTAGCACCAGTGGCGGAGCCACCTTATAGGAAGAGGTGTCAAATTGACACCCCTTCGCGGAAAAAATACATTATTTAGGTAGGTAATTTATTTTTAATGTATATATAAACTATGTATTGACTCCCCTTAATTTTTTGATGTGTTTACTTTTATATATTTTGATACATTTTAATGAAAATTCTGGTTCCGACACGCGTGGAATTGATATTTGATGAGGTGAATGTCACGCGACATACAATCTCAGCGCCACAAACAAGTATTACTTTCTCATAGTACATGGATATATTAAGGAAATTAAATAATTCTCTAAAAACTAAAAAAAAAATTGTCTTTATGTATAAAATCGTCCTGGGTCTTGAGGTATTCCTTTCACAGTAGGGTTTCAAACCATGCCTTGCTCTTATGACACGCCAAGTTTCCCTTATTATTTCAAGAGTAAATCCCATACGTCAATTTGTGGATCTCCTGCCTTATTTATTAACGAGTACATAACATATGGGAAATCTCCACTGTTTCTCAAAGTGCAAGAGGGGGTGAATTATAGTTTTTCTTTTCTTTTTCGATGTAGTCGACTAATTTGAGTTCTAGTCGACTGAACTTTTTAGGAATAGAATGTAAAAGATAAATTGCAGAAAGTAAATGACACAATATGTTTTTATACTGGTTCAGATTCAAAGTGAATCCTACGTCCAATCTCCTTGGGTTGCAAAGGTGATCTCTTTCAAGTGTGAATTGGCTTAGTATAGATGTGTTGATGTTGTTATACAACGACAACTTATGTCACACGTTCTTCTCTCTATAATTGATACAATGCCTCACTAGTGTTCTTTTCTCTCGCCCTTCTATTCTTTGTTACACAAGGAATCTAAAGCAAACNGGTAAACAAGTAGGGGAAAATTTTTTGCACTTCAAACATACATATGTCTTCGAATACTATCCACTTCAGTGTTTTGATTCTTACGGAAAATGGCCAAATACACCCTTGTACTATGAGAAAAAGTTTAAATATATCCTTAGTTATATTTTGTGTTCAAATATATCCTTGCTGTAATACTATTGGTTCAAATATATCTCTCTTCCGTTAAATTTATCCAAGATGGACAATCAATCCTATGTAGCACCAGTGGCGGAGCCACCTTATAGGAAGAGGTGTCAAATTGACACCCCTTCGCGGAAAAAATACATTATTTAGGTAGGTAATTTATTTTTAATGTATATATAAACTATGTATTGACTCCCCTTAATTTTTTGATGTGTTTACTTTTATATATTTTGATACATTTTAATGAAAATTCTGGTTCCGACACGCGTGGAATTGATATTTGATGAGGTGAATGTCACGCGACATACAATCTCAGCGCCACAAACAAGTATTACTTTCTCATAGTACATGGATATATTAAGGAAATTAAATAATTCTCTAAAAACTAAAAAAAAAATTGTCTTTATGTATAAAATCGTCCTGGGTCTTGAGGTATTCCTTTCACAGTAGGGTTTCAAACCATGCCTTGCTCTTATGACACGCCAAGTTTCCCTTATTATTTCAAGAGTAAATCCCATACGTCAATTTGTGGATCTCCTGCCTTATTTATTAACGAGTACATAACATATGGGAAATCTCCACTGTTTCTCAAAGTGCAAGAGGGGGTGAATTATAGTTTTTCTTTTCTTTTTCGATGTAGTCGACTAATTTGAGTTCTAGTCGACTGAACTTTTTAGGAATAGAATGTAAAAGATAAATTGCAGAAAGTAAATGACACAATATGTTTTTATACTGGTTCAGATTCAAAGTGAATCCTACGTCCAATCTCCTTGGGTTGCAAAGGTGATCTCTTTCAAGTGTGAATTGGCTTAGTATAGATGTGTTGATGTTGTTATACAACGACAACTTATGTCACACGTTCTTCTCTCTATAATTGATACAATGCCTCACTAGTGTTCTTTTCTCTCGCCCTTCTATTCTTTGTTACACAAGGAATCTAAAGCAAACTACATTGTTTTGTTTGAAGTAGAACAAAAAGATTGAAGTTGGTTTGATCAAAGTATGTTTTTCAAAGCTAGTGTAGTAGTCATTTATACTTTTCGAGACCTTCAAGTCTTGCACATCTTTTTGAGAGACTGCGAACCCAAGGGAGTTGTATTCAGACGGATTCGTAGATTGATTCTTTCCGAGATTGATTCTTCTGCTGACTTGTCTTGACTCGCGGGCTTGAGTGATTTTTTTATTAAATGAGAGAATATTCCCGTTGCCAAATCCCTTGATTGATGCCTTCGATTGACTTCATTATAAGGGAGAATTATTAACTGATGATTTCGTGCCTATAATCTCATTTGATTTAGATCCTTCCTATAATAACTCTTTTAATTGATTTTGTCATCTTCATTGATTGATTTGTCAGCTTTTCTTTCCTTTTTTGTTGGATTCATTTCTTTCATTTTATTGCTCAGAATCTTTTCCTGCACATAGGGAGTAATTAGTTATTTTGCATTATTAAAATTTACTAAGATCTAACAATCTCCCCCTTTTGATGATGACAAAATAAAAATGAAAATACTTCCCTATTGATCAGCTGCCTTGAGTGTGTTGTAGTCAACTCTTCTTTAATCCGCGTTTCTTGGTAGATGTGTTAGTCGACTCCCCCCTCAATTGTACATTATGTTGTGTCTCATTCCCCTCATTTGTAGCCGACTCCCCCTCAGTTGTATACCGTATGGTGTACCTGCAAGTTGAAAACAGAGCACAAAAAAGAAAACACAGAAGCATGCATAAAAACGCATACCTTAAGCTTGCTTACTATTTCTCCCCCTTTGTCATCAATAAAAACAAAATAAAAGCAGGGAAATAAATAGTATTTGTCCTAAGAGTACACTCCATGACTCAAACATCAATCGCAAAAATAAAGCAAAAAGAAAATTATCTTAAACAACCAAACATCAGCGACGTAGAAAGTAGGTAAAAGTGTTGCAAACTGCCTCCTTGAGGCGATCAAAGCTAGCATTCATTGTGGCAGAGACCCCATTAACTCTTTCATGCATCTCTTTGAAGGCCCTTACTACTTTTTCTGTAGTCTTGAGAATCTGCACTCGAATCTTGGACACGTCGGACCCTGTCTACTTTGCCATTCCATGGATATCTTCAATTTGGCTTTGCATAGAGCTTAAAGAGTTCTTGATGACACACAATGTTTCATTGATGGAGACAAGCTTTTTCGAGAGGTCAGAATCACTTATACTGGGGTGAGAAAAGAGCTTTTGCCTTGGAATCGGAGGGGACAGTCTTGGTTTCACCATCTTATTTCTTGACCCAGGCACCCTTTACAGAAATATAATCTATGCTAGCAAATCCCCTGGAATTATAAGACTTGGTGACAGTGATGTAGGGATGGTCAACAAGGGATATGTTGTTGGCTTCTAGCATATGGGTGATAACCATACTATAAGGAAGACTTGTGGGATCATCGACACTTTATATCATGAAATTGATGACCCAAGAGGACAACTTGACATTGTGCTTGGTTAGAAGGCGGTAAACTAAGAAGGTATCACGCTGGGAGAAGGTAGAGAAGGATCATGTTCTTGGAATAAGAGTGGTTGCTACAATATGTGCTAAGACACGAGTTTCAAAACAAATATCATTGGGTCCTAGTTGACTAGGGAGAGAGTGAGAGGGTGATTCACCTATACACTTTTTAGCTTGATCAAAAGATATTTCAAAATCCTCAGGCCAGGTATTCTTAAAGAGCATAGAAAAACCAGAACAGCTACATTGAAAAATAGTATTAACCATAGCACAATCCAGAATAATACGTTTTCCAAGAACCAAAGTTTCTAATTTATCAGGTTTGCTAGAGCGAAGATTAGCATAGAACATTCTAACAAGGGTTCATATACCTGTGGAGGAGGCAAGGAGAGAAAAAAGTTTCAACCTTGGAAGTCGAAGAGTTCCTTTACTTTGCAGTTGAGGTTGTCTATGACATTTAAGTCGACAACTCTGCCATGAGTGACAAGCTTGTCTTTGAAGGAAATGAAGGCATCCCTGTTTGGAGTATCCCAAAAATTTAGGTCAGACTCAAGAGAACTAGAGAGATCAATTTAGGGATTTTTAGGAGTGAAGATTTCAGGAAAGTCTGCCATGGGTCATTTTCCTAGGGCCTTCTCATTGAGACTGCGAGCATTATCTGAGAGATTTTGAGAGGAGGCAAAGTCTTCGGAGTGGTATGATCCCAGATTGACCGGTTCAAGAGGTTGAGAAGAGGGTTTTGCCTTAGAGCGAGTGATATTGGGGGTGGAAACAGAGGGATTTTTGGAGTGCACTGCCATGGTAGGGCTTGGAACAAGGGATTGGAGATACAAAACAATGTGATAGAGACAGAAGAAGCTTTGAACTTAAAACATGTGATAAACGGCGGTTGAGTACAAACGAAAAGGCGTCAGAGATTTGACGCAATGATTGACCGGTCTCTGAAAGGGCGTGAAAAGGGAAAAGTAACTGACACAAAATTAATGCATCTTACACACTTATGAAAATAATTAAACTAAGATACAATAATAACTAAAAATACCACAAAGGCCCTAAAGTTATGAGTTTATGGAAATAATGCCAAAAGAGTCTCGTAATGCACAAAATCTGTCTTCTAGTAAGGGTTTTGTAAAAATGTCTGCTAATTGATCAATGAAAATTACAAATAATAATTCTATGTTGCCTTTAAGAACATGATCTCTAATAAAATGGTGCTTAATATCTATATGCTTAGCTCTAGAATGATGCACAAGATTCATTGATAGACAAATAGCACTTGACTTATCACATAATATTTGAAGAGGTTTAAAAAAATAATTCATAGTCACCCAATTGATGAGACATCCATAGAAATTGAGCACAACATTGTCCAATTGCAATGTAATCTGCTTCAGTTGTGGAAAGATCCACTGCCCCTGTTTCTTACTGTTCCAGGAGATTAGTATTTTTCCTAGTAATTGACAAGTCCCACTTGTGCTTTTTTGTCCTCCTTGTCACCTGCAAGATCGACATCTGAAAAACCCTCATGTTTAAAATTGTTAGAGTGAGGATACCAAAGTTCGTATGAGGTGGTTCTAATGAGACAACGAATAATTCGCTTTACTGCTATTAAGTGAAACTCTTTAGGAGCTAACTGAAACCTGGCACATTTACAAACATTGAACATGATATCTGATCGACTAGCCGTAAGATATAGTAGTGATCCAATTATTCCACGATACTTGGTTTCGTCTACTGATTTTCCCTGTTCATCCCTGTCTAAACTTGTAGACAGACTCATAGGAAATCCAATTGATTTGGCATTGCTCATTCCAAATTTTTGAATCAATTCCTTTGTATACTTGGTTTGGCAGATGATTATTGCACTTTCTGATTGATGGATTTGTATTCCAAGGTTCAACTCTCCCATTATACTCATTTCGAACTCACTTTGCATGGGATTTGAAAAATCCTTGCATAAAAGAAGATTAGTACTACCAAATATGATATCATCTACATCGATTTGAATAATGAGATTACCTTCAGGGATCTCTTGATAAATAAAGTAGTATCCACCTTACCTGTGGTGAACCCATGATTAGTTAAAAATGAACTCAATCTTTCAGACTAAGCTCGATGAGCTTGTTTGAGTCCATAAAGAGCTTTAGCTAGCTTGTACACATGATAAGGAAATTGTGAGTTTTCAAAATCAGGAGGTTGTTTAGAAAAGCATTTTTGACATCCATTTGAAATAGTTTAAAACCTTTGAAAGATGCATAGGCAAGCAATATACGAATTAATTCTAACTGTGCTACCAGTGCAAAGGTTTCATCATAGTCGACTCATTCCTGCTGTGAGTAGACTTGAGCTACTAGTCTCGCTTTGTTTCTTACTACCTTTTCTTCTTAATTTAGATTGTTTTGAAATACCCACTTTTTCTGACTACAGTAGCGTTTGCAGGTATAGGAACTAATTCCCAAACTTAGTTATGTCGAATTGATCCAGTTCGTCCTGCATGGCTTGTATCCAGCTGGAGTTCTTTAGGGTTTCATCAACTTTCTTTGGTTCTACTTGAGAGATGAGTGCAATATTTGCTTTCTTTTTTAGAGACCCTCTGGTTTTCATCCCTTCGCTTGGATCCCCTAAGATGAATTTTTGAGGATATTCAGGTTCACTTCTCCATTCATTCGGTCGGGTTCCAACTGCAGAAGTAGTCGACTCCTTTTGTGGTTCAACAGGATTGATCACAGATTCATTAGTCGACTCCGTGACTATATCTGGGATATCATTTGACTTCTGTGATTTATTTGTCTGTGAAATTTCTTGGTTGGTGTCTTCATCACCTGTAATGATTCCTTTCCCGGCTATAGAGTTATTTTCATCGAATATAACATGCACTGATTCTTCTACAGATAATGTACATTTGTTGTAAACTCTAAATAATCTACTGTTAATAGAGTAACAAAGCAAAATACCTTCATCACTCCTTGGGTCAAATTTCCCAAGGTTATCCGTACTATTGTTGTGAATGAAACACTTACTTCCGAACGGGTGAAAGTATCCAATATTTGGCTTCTTACTTTTCCATAATTCATATGGAGTCTTCTTCAAAATAGGTCTTATGAGGCACATGTTGAGAATATGACATGTTGTATGACGACCGCAAAACACGCACTTAAATTGTGCTCGCTAGTCAAAGATAGTATAGTATAATTATCGTATCTACAAGGATTGGAGTTAAACAGTATTCTCGTAGTTCGTAGCTCGATTGCTATCCAGGAGGATCAACAATGGAGATTTATACAATTAAGAATTGAAATTAAATAAGAACCTAAACTATTGACTAATGACAATTTCAACAAAGGTAAGCAAGAAAGTTATCAATGGGAAAAAATATGGGTTGATAGAATAAGTGCAAGATAATTGTACGGGATCCAACTCTAGATAATTCACTTATAATGTTCAAGTGAGTCTCTCGAATTCACTTAATTATCAGTACAAATGTTTAGTAGAAACTGCTCTATCGATTAAGTTTCAACCTCACAATATGAACCAATTTAAGCTCGGTGAAGATATGCAAGAATTCGTAATAGATTGATCTTTAGGAGAACCTCTTTCGATTATCCTCCTAACTAGGTTTAAGGATTCAACTAATTCTTTCGATGACTTAGAAGAATCTATGAACTCAACCAATAACATAGTGCAAATATATCATAAGTTATGCCTCTTCCGATTACAAGAACAAGTGAACGTAGATGCAATAATTAAATCTTCCAAAAACGATTCAAATACATAAATATAGAGTTATAATCCACAAACAATCATCAATATACCAAATCCATCAAAACCCAAAAGGATCTACTCCATAAATATGGAGAAGTTCTTCACAAATGAAATAAAAGTATAGGAAAACATAAATACAATCCAAACCCGGATCTTGAGTGAGGAAGGAATGATGGAATCCTTGTGCTCTTGCTTCTCCCTCTTCTACTTAGCTTCCCTAGGTCTAAGGTATGTCAAAAGTCCAGAAATGGTGTTTTTCCTGTGTATTTAACTATCCCTCAAATAAACTCCGGAAAAAAACATCCTTTTTAGCGGAATTGGGAACATACTCAGTGGAGAATTCCAGAACATTTGTAAAATCACTTTCTGGGCACATTTTGCACAGCCGTGCCGCGCCTCGCGCCACCCCATGCGCCGCGGCAGTTAGACATTTTGGAAAATGTAAAACATGAAAGTTGTAGACTTTTTAAATATCTTTCCAACGATATATTGTGGAGCCCAAACGGATTTCTGAGCGAAAAGTTATATTTATTTTACTCGACAATGTGCAGTATGTCTACTCGATTCTTTGTTTCGTTCTTAAAGTGCACTATCATCTGTTGATCCCCGAACACGATCCCAACTTAATCCTTGGGCTTTTACTCAGACTTCAAAACTCCTGAATAGCTTGAATTCATTCAATAACATCTAAATAACTCGGAATCACTCCTACACGACATAAAACACACAATAAGTGTAAAACACTACTAATTAAAGCTGAACATGAGTACGGTGCAGTAAATTAGAGTGCAATAAGCGACTAAAATGAGGGATTATAGCCTACCATCATTGTACTGACTGTTTCTGCCCAGAAGTGATTTGGCAGTGAATGTTCTAGTATCATTGTTCTTTCCATATCTTGTAGAGTTTTATTCTTGCATTCAACTACTCCATTTTGCTGATGTGATCTTGGGGATGAGAAGTTATGTGTATACCCTTGATCATTACAGAATTCTTCAAAGGATCTGCATTCAGAATCTCCTCCATGATCGCTTTGGATGGTTGTGATCAGATCCTCTTTTTCCCTTTCAATTCTTTTGCAGAAAATCTCAAAATATTTCAGAGCTTCATCTTTTTGAGATAAGAAAATTGCCCATGTAAAACGTGAGTAGTCATTAACAATAACAAAAGCATAACGTTTACCTCCAAGGCTGGCAGTTCTAGTGGGTCCAAACATGTCCATATGAAGTAAATGCAATGGCTTGGTAGTGGACACAATATCCTTGGTTTTGAATGAGTTTCTAGTTTGTTTACCAATCTAACAAGCATCACATATATGGTTTCTAGAAAAGTTGAATTTGGGAAGACCAATAACTAAATCATGCTTGGACAGTTTTTCAATAAGATGCATGCTTGCATGACCAACTTTTTTATGCCAAAGCCATGGATCGTCAGAAATGGATGCTAGACAAATGTGACTGTCTAGATTTTCAATGCCATCAAGAATATAAACATTTCCATACCTTTTTCCTGGAAGAATAATTTTACATGTTTCATCCTCAATGGCACATCCTGTTTTCTTGAATTTTATATCATATCACATAGCCGGCTTATGCTCAAAAGATTGTAGTTGAGTCTATTTACAAGATATAGCTCTGTAATATCACAATTATTTCCGAATGGAACTGTACCAGTACTAACTATCTTTCCTTTTGAGTCATCACCAAATTTGACACTTTCACCATTTATTTTTGTGACTTCCTTGAACAGAGTTTTGTCACCCGTCATGTGACTGGAACACGCACTGTCTAAATACTATTTTCCTTTGCATCTCTTTCTGTGGTATTCCTGCAAAATAGAATTGTCACCTTTTTTAGGTACCCAAGCTCGCTTGGGTCCTTGTTGGTTAGTTCTACTAGGATCAGGATTGTTTTTGGGTTTCCAAATCCATCCTGAAACATTTGATTATACGAAATTGACAAAAGAAATATTTGTGTCCAATTTTGTTACAGTAGTGACACATAGGAGTTGATCCAGTTTTTGATCTACCACTTGTATTAGTACCTGTGGACTCATCTCTAGCCAGTCCTTTTTGAGTTGACTTTTAAGTCGATTGGTTAGACTTGACTGAACTGTAACTGATGGATTTGCGCATGTCATTTAGTTGCATCTGCAATTCCTGAACTTCATCTTGAAGTACATCTCATTCGATTTCACAGACTTCAAGCTTAAGTTATGAGTCTTTCTTTTCCCTATTGAGTCTCCTTAATTAATTCAATATTTTATAGACTCTTTTAGAGTAAGGTCACGAATGTTCCGTAATTCATTACATCTATCATAGTTATAAGATCTTACCTCTCTTGTTTCACCTCGTGCCATGAAACAGTTTTCAGTATTTTCATTGCATACATCGTCTGATGTATCTTCATCAGTCCAGCAGCCAGAGTATATGTTCATGTCATTTTCCAGGATGGTCATGACGCATAGATTTGCTATTTCTTCGTATTTTGATCATCAATCCAACTTTCGAAGGATTTGTTTTTGCTGAACCCTCTGAAGACTTTTATTTTAAGATCTGGGCATTCAACTTGAACATGCCCATACCTTCCACACTCATAACACTTTCCACCATTCTTGTCTTGTTCATTGTATTGCTTGGTTCACTTAGATGGCATCCTTCCCCTTCTTGTATTTCTATACTTTCTTATTAACCCATCCATATTTCTTGATACCATAGCAATTTCTTCTTCAAAGGCTTCTGGATCATCATCAATATCATTTTCAGGTCCTTCAGTTGTAGATTTGAAGGCAACCGTTTTCTTTTTTTCTTCCTGACTTGTCTTCTTGAGATGGGTTTTCTCAAATGCTATAAGATCTCCCCTGAGTTCATCATATGAAAGTTTGTTTAGATCTTGAGATTCAAGTGCAACTACTTTCGTCTGCCAAGTGGTAGGTAAACTCCTTAGGATTTTTCAAAATTGATCACTACTTGAATAGGATTTACCAAAAGCTTTCAAATCGCTAATGATTTTGCTGAATCTTGCGAACATTTCCTCAATGGATTCTCCTTCTTTCATCTAGAAGAGTTCATAGTCATGAACCAACATGTTTATCCGAGTTTCTTTCACTTTGCTGGTTCCTTAATAGGTGACCTCCAATTTGTCCCACATTTCTTTAGCCGTATCACAGCTTGAAATCTTCTCATACTCTTATCCACTTATAGAGTTATACAACATGTTTCGTGCCTTAGTATTAACCTGAACGATCGCCATTTATTCATCTGTGTATTCATCTATATCTTCACGATCAACGGGTGGTTGAGCTGTTGCTGGTAGTGGATAGTTTTCTTTTTTGATAACACATCATACTTTCACATCATAAGATTTTGTATAGATTTCTATTCGCACTTTCCAGTGATAAAAGTGTTGTCCATTGAAGTATGGTGGCCTGACTTGTGACGTTCACTCTTGAAAGAGTTCTCCAAATTGGCCATGATCTTTTCTCACAAACGATTAAGCAAAAGTATGAAACCTGCTCTGATACCAATTGAAAGTGCAAGATGGGGGTGAATTGTAATTTTTCTTTTCTTTTTCGAGGTAGTCAACTCGACTTTTCAGGAATAGGATGTAAAAGATAAATTACAGAAAGTAAATGACACAGTTTGTTTTTATACTGGTTCGGATTCAGAATGAATCCTACGTCCAGCCCCCTTGGGTTGCAAGAGTGATCTCTTTCAAGTATGAAGTGGCTTAGTACAGATGAGTTGATGTTGTTATACACCAACATCTTATGTCACTCGTTCTTCTCTCTATAATTGATACAATGCCGAGATTGAAGTTGGATTGATCAAAGTATGTTTTTCAAAGCTAGTGTAGGTATTTATACTTCTCGAGGCCTTCAAGTCTTGTACATCTTTTTGAGAGATTGCGAACCCAAGGGAGTTGTATTCAGATGGATTCGTAGATTGGTTCTTTTTAGATTGATTCTTCTGTTGACTTGTCTTGACTCGCGGGCTTGAGTGATTTCTTCCTTAAATGAGAGAATATTCCCGTTGTCAAATCCCTTGATTGATGTCTTCGATTGACGTCATTATGTGGAAGAATCTTTAGTGGATGATTTCGTGCCCATAATCTCCTTTGATTTAAATCCTTCCTATAATAACTATTTTAATTGATTTTGCCATCTTCTTTGATTGATTTATCCGCTTCTCTTTCCCTTTTCGTTGGATTCATTTCCTCCATTTTATTGCTCAGAATCTTTTCCCGCACATAAGGAGTAATTGGTTATTTTACATAATTGAAATTTAAAGTTTTCTGAGGCGAGGGTCTATCGGAAATAGCCTATCTACTTTTATAAGGTAGGGGTAAGTTTTGCGTACAATTATCCTCTTCAGACTCCATCTATGGGATTACAGTATTACACTGATTTTGCTGTTGTACAACGGAGGGGAAATAAAGCTTAAGCTTCAGTTCCAAAATTTATTGTTTACACAATAATAAAGCTAGTAACCAGATTGACGTAATCTGTGATCTCAACATAAGCTTTTTTATATTTTATTTATTGTTAAGGGAAGTGGGAAGTGATTATATGATATTATTAATATTGAAGTTTGTTTGGTTCTGTTTCTTGGAAACTCTTTCTAAATACGTCGATACTCATTTACTAGTCCTGACGCACCAAACAGGCAAGAATATTATTGAATTATTCTTGATTAATTATTTAAATCAAGGTCATATACAAAATTAAGAATTTTTAATTCCACAGAGTTCTCATACTTCCATAGGCATCTTGCTATTTGCTATTATCCAATAGTTTCGTGTCTGAGAAAATCATTTTAAATATGGGAATGTCTATGTCATCACAAATGATTCCTTACCAAATTATGCCCTGAGAGAGTAAAGGATACCAAAATAAAATCTGATTTAAAATAGAAGAAAATCTAACGATTTTGACCTCTCTGATGGATAATTTAAGATGAAGATTGTGACAGTTAATGTATTTCTTGGTAGAGGCGGAGTCAGAATATGAAGTTTACGTGCTCGGAATTCTTTTAAGCTATTGGATTCTAAATTAATATTTTTTTGTATAATTCATTGGAATTTTAAGACAAATACAAGATTTCAATCAAAGTTACGGTATTCAGCCGAACCCACAACTGAAAATCTAGTTCCGCCACTGTTTCCTAGCACAATCATTCATCATCTTTGTATTTTAACTTTAAATTATAACTCTAGCTAGTGATATGTTTAGTGTTGCTTGAAAAAAGAGTCTTTTAGGTTTTGTCTAGTTTTTCATTTATTGCTAAGTAAAGTTTTTCTTAAACTTTCATAATCAGATTTTACCTGTAATAATATTATCATCCTGCTCAGCATTAAGATCAAGCAACAAAAATTAGATTTTCGAAAAAATGTACCAATTTGTTATATATAATAATCTTTAAAATTCACTCTATTATTAGAGCAAGGAAATTACGAGACAATTTGCAAACAATAATATGAATGACCGTAAAATATAAGATACTGCGTATGGTAGAAGAGTAATTTTGATCCTCTCCCTACCGTCTAAAAAGAAAACCAAAGCATAGGCCAACATCTATATATACTTATATAGGCTATAGCCTATAGGCTAAGTTATTTTAGTGAAATTAATCTATGATTGAGCGCATATGGCATTATAATACCAAACAATTATTCTCCATAAAAAAGGTAACAGTAGCAAATAACTGAACTCCAGAATTTTATTAGAAGCTGTACTTATATTATTCATTTAGAAGAATACAAATATTTTGCGATCTACTAAAATTCAGCCTTTGTTGCTCCATTCGTCCAAAAAAGTATTTGACCTTCGCTTATGATGTTTGATTTTACGGCAAAGGGCCAAATATTTTCCTTATATTTTTGAAAATGATCTAAGAATATCCCTCGTTAAACTATTGGGTTATCTATACCCCTGTACTCATACTTTGGGTTTAAATATACCCCTCATTTAAACGGAGGGATACGTGTCATCGTCTTGTTAGCCAATTTTAAATATCTCATAATTAAATAAAAAGACCCATTAACCATACCCAAAAATCAATTTTCTAAAGCAATTGTTTTTATATAAAAACTAGAAAAAACTGATTTTTTTTTTACTAAAAACTGAAAAAACGAAAATATTTTTTTTCCCAATATTTACAAAAAAACTGCTTTTAAAAACACTGAAAAATATTTTCTAAAATAATGTTTTTGTAAAAATTAAAAAAAAAAACTGAAAAGCAATTTTCTAAAGCAGTTAAAAACTGGAAAAAACTGAATTTTTTTTAACTAAAAACTGGAAAAAAATATATTTGATTTTTCAGTTTTTACAAAAACATTGCTTTTCAGTTTTTTGTTAATTTTTAGAAAAGAAAATGCTTCAGAAATTATTTTTCAGTTTTTTTTAAAGCAATATTTTTTTAAAAACTGAAAAAAATATTTTTGATTTTTTCAGTGTTTAGTAAAAAAAACATTCAGTTTTTTCTGGTTTTTACAAAAATATTGCTTTAGAAAATTGCTTTTCAGTTTTGTTTTCAGTTTTTACAAAAATATTGTTTTAAAAAATATTTTTCAGCTTTTTTTAAAGCAGTTGTTTTTTGGAAAAACTGGAAAAAAATATATATTAGTTTTTTCAGTTTTTAGTAAAAAGAATTTCAGTTTTTTTCAGTTTTTACAAAAAAAAAAAAAAAAATTGCTTTAGAAAATTAATTTTCGGGTATGGGTAATAGGTCTTTTTATTTAATTAGGAGATATTTAGAATTGACCAACATGACGATGACACGTGTCCCTCCGTTTAAATGAGGGGTATATTTGAACTCAAAGTATGACTGCAAGAGTAGATAACCCAATTATATAACGAGAGGTAGTTTTAGACCATTTTTGAAAGTACAAAGGATATATTTGGCGTAGTAACACTGGTGAGTGATACCTGCAATATTTTTTTTTTGAGACAATATAATATAAACTACTGGTGATGGGCTTAATGATTAAAATCAGCTGCCATGTTTCGGATAGACATAAAATTCTAATGCAATAATTCAGGAAACAAATCTAAATGGTACAATTAGCTGATTTACACCTAATTGTAGTATTTTTAAATGGGGATGATCCATTCTAGGGCCCAAGAATATTGATATGAAAGAATAAAGTCAATAAAAATGAACTGGCATCATCTTTAATTCCTTATATTATTAAGCTCATGGAAAGTTATATTGATTAGTACTCTAATTATAATCTGAAATGTTCTGTCAGGTTGAAATATATTAACGGTAAAGATGGGTAGTTGTATCTCCTCTCTTTTATCTACCTTATAGTATCATATATTTATGTAGAGGTTATCTTTATGTAATTGGTTGCAATAAGATTATTTTTAGAATTTGTTCAATTGTATTATCTTCTATGTGCACACAACCTATATATTTCACTTATAAATATAAGTCAAGATTTGAACCTTCAATCTTTGACTTTTATCTTTGTCTCTGAACAGGCATACGTGAAAGTCATGAGTTTAAGTCTTTCTAACTTCGTGTTACTAGCTAGAAAAGGGAAGTTTTGAAATTTAACAAAAATCAGAAAGTAAACCCTTTAAGCTCCATCTATTAATCTAAGTTCTAAAAGTTTTCGTATGTTTCTTATCTTTCTTTTGGCTTTGAATGAGAAGATTGTTAATGTACTTGTCTTTAAGTATCCCTTTTTAAGGGGATGAAAACAACTTATATACTGCTAATGAGTTGGAACTGACCCCAATTGTATTGCTTTGGTTCTACAATCTTGTTTTTTATCCATCATTATGTCAAATTTTGTTATATTGAGTTACATAAAATAATTCTTTTACTTTAAAGAAAAAGGTAGAACTAAGGCTTTAGGTTATAGTGATTTGTTCACTACTTTTGTCTGTCAAAAGTGCAAAGCAAGAGGCACAACAGGGACCTAAGCAAAGTGCAAAAAAGAACTGACTTTAAAAACACTAAAATCTCAAATATTATTCGCTTTGGAACTAGGCACGTACGACTTTAAAATGATGATTATTAGTGATATTATCTGCTTTGGGTCTAGGCCCACACAACTTTAAAATACGTCACTAAAATTTAAAACTTGTTTACTTATATACACAATATATTTCTCATGTTTTGTTGATGTGGATTAGTCTAGGATATCACGCGGCCACGGCTAATTAAAACAGGAGAAGAATCTCTCCACTTCCTATTGCAACTACCTTTCACTTACACCAATTATTCTTCCTTAGATTTGATTCTTATTCTTTTCTCCTGTTTATTATAAAGTTTGCATAAAATATATAGCAGAAAAAGATATCTTGTGCAACTTTAGGGATACCAATATCACCAAAAACCCTTGTAAAAGTAAAGAAACCACAAAATGAGTAATTTACCACATGGGTGCATGGAATGTGATTGAACAAAAGGCACTTCAAAATTTTCACTTTCTTTGTCAGCTTACTACTTTTACAAATACCTTTAAAATACCTTTCCTTTTTATTAACTATTTGGCAGGTAAATAGTACATAGACAATATGCATGACCACTCAGATTCAAGTATCAGTGGTTGATTCTATGACTCGAACATGTAGTTTATAAGTCACACAAGAAAAACTCTATTGTTGTTCCTGTTAGGTGTTTGTCTTGATTTTCTTTCCATATTTAATTTTTTCTCTCTTAGAAAAATGCAACATATTTGATATATTTGAGTTTTCCTTTTCTTAGAAGTAAATTATAAATCTCCCATATTTTGCTAGTCCATTTTTTAAATATTTTGGACTTCTATATATTGAGGATTTCTCCTTCCATCCACAATGTAGCCATATGGTATTTGAGAGCCTTGTTTAGGGAGAGAATTTCAAAACAAATGTTAGTCTACCACTTGTGCTTGCCTCTTTGTAAGGTTGTTCTCTCAATATTTTGTACTCTCTTTTATATAGTGGATTACTCATCTCCGCCTGTGGACGTATGTCAATTGATTGAACCACGTTAAATATTTGTGTTTTTTTTGATATATTTCTCTGTTGTTGTCTGATTTATCGTCGTTCAAGGTTTGCTTTACTAGTTTCCGTATGACAATGGCACTTAGATTATTTCGATCACAATAGTTCCAAGGTTCCTTCAATAATTCTCAATTTCTGTTTTATAATTTAATGTGCAATTAATGAGATTAGGACCATCTCATCACTTATAACATTTACAGTAACTGAGTTAATTCTTGTAGCATAGTTAAAAAAACTTCATAATCTGGTTCTCCTATCCAAGTAGACAAATGTTTTCTTGGAAAATCATGATCATGTGATGAGTGCAACCATTGAAAGAGCAAGCAATTGACACATGAAAGACAATGTTTAGCAAATGTGTATGATTATGAAAACACAAGGAAGAAGGAATGGTCGATCAATTATTTGGATTTGGCCTAACTTTTGTCAATTAGCCAGCTAGATTCATGTTCAAAATTAATAAAGTTNTAATGTACTTGTCTTTAAGTATCCCTTTTTAAGGGGATGAAAACAACTTATATACTGCTAATGAGTTGGAACTGACCCCAATTGTATTGCTTTGGTTCTACAATCTTGTTTTTTATCCATCATTATGTCAAATTTTGTTATATTGAGTTACATAAAATAATTCTTTTACTTTAAAGAAAAAGGTAGAACTAAGGCTTTAGGTTATAGTGATTTGTTCACTACTTTTGTCTGTCAAAAGTGCAAAGCAAGAGGCACAACAGGGACCTAAGCAAAGTGCAAAAAAGAACTGACTTTAAAAACACTAAAATCTCAAATATTATTCGCTTTGGAACTAGGCACGTACGACTTTAAAATGATGATTATTAGTGATATTATCTGCTTTGGGTCTAGGCCCACACAACTTTAAAATACGTCACTAAAATTTAAAACTTGTTTACTTATATACACAATATATTTCTCATGTTTTGTTGATGTGGATTAGTCTAGGATATCACGCGGCCACGGCTAATTAAAACAGGAGAAGAATCTCTCCACTTCCTATTGCAACTACCTTTCACTTACACCAATTATTCTTCCTTAGATTTGATTCTTATTCTTTTCTCCTGTTTATTATAAAGTTTGCATAAAATATATAGCAGAAAAAGATATCTTGTGCAACTTTAGGGATACCAATATCACCAAAAACCCTTGTAAAAGTAAAGAAACCACAAAATGAGTAATTTACCACATGGGTGCATGGAATGTGATTGAACAAAAGGCACTTCAAAATTTTCACTTTCTTTGTCAGCTTACTACTTTTACAAATACCTTTAAAATACCTTTCCTTTTTATTAACTATTTGGCAGGTAAATAGTACATAGACAATATGCATGACCACTCTGATTCAAGCATCAGCGGTTGATTCTACGACTCGAACCTGTAGCTTATAAGTCACACGAGAAAAACTTTATTGTTGTTCCTGTTAGATGTTTGTCTTGATTTTCTTACCATATTTGATTTTTTCTCTCTTAGAAAAATGCAACATATTTGATATATTTGAGTTTTCCTTTTCTTAGAAGTAAATTATAAATCTCCCATATTTTGCTAGTCCCTTTTTTAAATGTTTTAGACTTCTATAAATTGAAGATTTCTCCTTCCATCCACAATGTAGCCATATGGTATTTGAGAGTCTTGTTTAGGGAGAGAATTTCAAAATAAATGTTAGTCTACCACTTGTGCTTGCCTCTTTGTGAGGTTGTTCTCTCAATATTTTGTACTCTTTTTTATATAGTGGATTACTCATCTCCGCCTGTGGACGTATGTCAATTGATTGAACCACATTAAATATTTATGTTTCTTTTGGTATATTTATCTGTTGTTGTCTGATTTATCGTCGTTCAAGGTTTGTTTTACTAGTTTCCGTATGACAATGGCACTGATTATTTCGATCACAATATTTCCAAGGTTCCTTCAATAATTCTCAATTTCTGTTTTATAATTTAATGTGCAATTAATGAGATTAGGACCATCTCATCACTTATAACATTTACAGTAACTGAGTTAATTCTTGTAGCATAGTTCAAAAAACTTCATAATCTGGTTCTCCTATCCAAGTAGACAATTTTTTTCTTGGAAAATCATCATGTGATGAGTGCAACCATTGAAAGAGCAAGCAATTGACACATGAAAGACAATGTTTAGCAAATGTGTATGATTATGAAAACACAAGGAAGAAGGAATGGTCGATCAATTATTTGGATTTGGCCTAACTTTTGTCAATTAGCCAGCTAGATTCATGTTCAAAATTAATAAAGTTTTAGTTCAATTAAGCTGCAGTAGCATATGTCTATTTATTGTTAACAGATGTTTCGAGACTTAAATATATGGGCCACCTTAGAAGCTGGAATACTACAAATTATATAACACCTGTTTTTGGAATGCAAATCTTCTAAAATCTTGGCAACACTTATCTTGTTTTGCCTTGTTTTTGTGTCTTTTTGTCATTATAGGTGTGCCTTATGTTTCAAACTTCTTATGCTCAAGCTTAAGAAAATCTGAAAAGAAAAAAAAAACACGTTTTGTCTCCTAATAATAGCTTAACCCTTTCATCTGAAGGTTCTCTTAAAGCTTAATTCCATCACATGCTAAACTTGATTAATAGTTGACATACTAAACTTGAGTTTGACAAATAGCGGAGATTGTTCGTATAGAATTCTTCAAAAATAATGTATTCCTAGAGGATTTGACAGACATGCGATGACATCTGTAAAGGATTGGAGACGAATACATTAATATTTTTGAAAACTTTTAACAACATAAAACTTATGCTTTAGATTCTCCGAGCCGAGAGTCTTTCTTGAACCGAAAGTCTATTAGAACCAGTTTCTCTATCTGTATAAGATAGGGGTAAGATCTGCGTAGAAACTACTCGTTTTAGATCTCACTAGTGAGATTATACTGGGTACATGTTATTGTTGTTGTAGTAGTATTCTGAGATATTTTCTGTGACANTGCGTAGAAACTACTCGATTTAGATCTCACTAGTGAGATTATACTGGGTACATGTTATTGTTGTTGTAGTAGTATTCTGAGATATTTTCTGTGACAGAAAATATTAAATCCAAAAGCATGAATCTTCAAATTAACTTGGTCGGAGTTGGATGAGACCTCATGATCAATGAAATGAATATGATTTGTTTAATTCTCCAATAAATCATAAATAGTAGATTGAATCAGAGTATACAAACCAAATGTCAATCAGAATAAACAAGAAAAGAAATCAAGAAGTCTAGTCAGCCCAGACAAGTGGCTTTGCATGTTGAATAAGGAGAGGATCCAAAACTAAAGGAAAAAATAAGAAACACGATAAAATTTAAAAAGTGAACAAATAGACAAAAACAGTGACAAAACGATTCACTGGTATGATTTTTGCACAGTGAGTGCGTTATTTATTTGGTTATATGGAATATTATAATGACAAGTGATTGAATAAATGTGGCTATGTCCTACCATGTACCCAATTAATGAAACCCTATAGACTCTAATATATGATTGGCCACAGCCTTACATTTGGATGGTTGATTAAAGTTATATACATTGTGTAAAGATACTTTTTACGTTATCAACGCAGTTTAGTTGGTAATAACTAGTTACTAGATTTTTTTTTTATTTTTTATATTGACGTAAATGATTGATCGTGTAAATTTTTATCAATGTTAGTACATAGAACTTCAACTCACTGCTTGTTATAATTCTTCAGTTAAAATACGAATTTCGCCCATTAATAAAGTAGACCTGAATTTGACGTGTATGAAGCTTAAGAGTAAAATTTTGACTAGATAATTACACGAGTTTTCTCGAGATCAAGCATTTGATATTATTGATTGAAATACAAATAAGGTCGCTAGTTAGCTAAAAAGATGTCATATCAAGTTTGAATAGTATAAGGATTATTATACACTAGCCTATATTGTTTGATGGATTATTATTAATTAAAAAGAAGAAACATAATGTGCTTATACTATTACTCCATAGTATTGGCCACAGGGGAATAATATTTGGTGCAAGAAAATCTAAGAGTTGAGGTTGCATAATATTGACCGAACCGAAAAAACCGTTCAAATCGATAATTTCGATTTTTACAGTTCGATTTATTCGGTTTTTTGATCGGTTGCGGTTCATATTTTTTAAAAGTTTGGTGTTCGATTTTGGTAACCGAAAAAATCGAAGTTTTATACTATAGATTCTGATGGCCTCCCCTTCACTTGTTTGTCTCTAGCCAAATTTGGTTACCCACACTCTAAATGTTGCGGCGCGAAACACTATTTTCGAAAACCAA
>AWOL01S0040973.1:0-28922 GCA_000715115.1 Nicotiana otophora | reverse complement strand
GCACTTCTTATGCATTTCATGCATTTATACATGTATATTGACCCATGACCAGATGACGTTATGTACGCGTATGTTATATGTATATGGGATATGGGAAAAGGTTACGGCGTTATATGTGCATCACCACCTGATCAGCTGATATAAGTTGATGATTTGCCTACAGTGGCCGAGATGATATGATGGGATGCCCTTAGAGGCTTGGTGATGTTATGAACACATATACCTATGCATGAAATTATAAATATGAAATGATTAACAGAGCTATTTAGACTTACATGTTGAGTCTTTTACTCCATGTTTCTCTGTCTTTTATTTACTGATTTGTATTCCTTACATACTCGGTACATTATTTGTACTAACGTCCCTTTTGGCTAGGGACGCTGCATTTCATGCCCGCAGGTTCCGATAGACAGGTTGAGAGTTCTCCCAGTAGGCTATCAGCTTAGCGGAAGGTGTTGGTGCGCTCCATTTGCTTCGGAGTTGCGTATTTGGTCAGTATGATTTGGTCATATATTGATTAATATGGCCGGGCCCTGTCCCGACCTTTATGGTGTTTATCTACTCTTAGAGGCTTGTAGACATATGTCATGTATGTGAAAGATTGTATAGTCTTGTCGCCCTATGTTCAGTGTACGAGCGATCATTTTGGTCTTATAGGCCCGTATGTTATATGTATAAGTTTGTATTACATGTTGGGTCGTCCAATGTTGAGTGTTTCCTCATGTTTTATTCTACTTATCTCACGACAGTCTTTCCAGCTCATTTACCTATAATAGTAAGATACGAAAAGATACGTTACATTGGTACTCGGTTTAGTAAGGTACCGGGTGCCCGTCGCGGCCCATCGGTTTGGGTCGTGACACATCCCATGATTCAGCACAACTTTAGCCAGTTATGGAGGTAATCATGACCATGAATTTAGCCGCCAAAATTTTACTTATATGCAACTTTCTTTTCCTTTGCGTTTCACAATTGCTTGAGCTTCTAATTTGCATAATTGTTTTCCATCCTTTTTCGTATTTTCTTCAAACAAAAACTCTTTACCTTCTTCCTTTCCAATGGCTTCTTCCTCCAAACATGGTGGTTTTACAAAGAATAAGAACAAAACCGAGGATTCTATTCCTCCAACAGTGGATTCTAACATCCCAAGAAGGGCTAGTACTTCGAAGGATTTTGAAGAGAAATTTCCTATTGCTAACCCTTGTACATGGGCTGTTAGTAGGTACCCTCCTTCTATTCATCCTTCCAGTATTTTTGTTGTGAAGGAGGACTGCCACTGTAATGAGTTTGAAATCATCACTCCTGATCTATCGGAGCGAGTGACCCTTCCCAAGGAAGTTTTTACATACTTTTTTACGTATCCCTTTACTTTGGGCGCATTTTCTTTGAGCGGAGAGCTTGATTATGTGATTGCATAGTTTTGCCTTCACTACCAGGTATGTTTGGCATAGCTAAGTCCTTCAGTATGGAGGACGATCACCTGCCTCCGACGCTTGTGCCAAGAAACTGGGGAGGAGCTAACCTTAGCTCATGTGATGAATCTCTATTCTCCCAAAATCTTCCGCGGGGGAATGATAAACCTTTGCAAGCATGGCCACCATGATTTGTTGTTTAGCATGGATAATCATAACGACCGTGGGTGGATGGAGCGGTTTGTTGTAGTTTTCACTAATGACATCATTCCGACAATGGTTTCATCCTTTCCGATTGCTTGGAACTGCACTCGTAAGTTCTTTGTATAATATTCCTCTTACTAGATATTCTTCTATGGCCGTATCATCTCTTTACCCTTTGCATATTTCAGCAACTCGATGGCTCCCACCAGTGGTGCAAGGTTTGAACCGGTGGGTTCAAAAGATTTTGGACGTTACAACACCCGAAACTCGTTCGTGGAAAGAACTAGCCCTTAAATACGGGTGGAAGGCCAAAAATCATGGTAACTCTAATTTACCTTGCTTCCATTTTGTATATGAAGAACTTGGTTGAACTCTTCTGACTTTGTTCATGAAATTAGGTCTACCTGCGGGCTCTGTTGTTGTCCCCGAGGAGGATGTTCTGGCTGATCCCGCTGATGCAGCGAGGCTGCTTCAGGAAGCACTTACTCGAATAGGTATCTCAGGGCCTGTTTCGGGTGCAAATATTTTTTTACGGAGTCTCTGGCCAGAGGATAAACAAACAAAGAGAAGACGCTCCTCCGCGGCCGGGGAAAAGAATAAAAGGGTAAAGGTTGATGCCCCCGAATCATCTCCGGTGGCGATGATGGCTGGTCCTCCTTATGGGCCGGTCGCAAACACCATGATGATTGATGATGGTGAAGAAGCTGTTGATGAGGGAGCTTCTTTTGACAGAAGGCGACGATCCTCATCATCTCAATAGGATGCTCGACCTGTTGAGGTAGTTACACTAACTGAAGACGAGGTTTCGACATTTTGGGGAGAGTCGGATTTGGTAGAATATGCCAACTCCCGTTTTTGGGCACTAATTGCTGCAACCGGTGCTGCGGGGCTGAGTACCAAGTCCTTGCCGTCTTTGGTTGGCGAGCATCAATCAACCAACACTGCATTTGATGCAGCTGCTTCTCACTCTTCAACTCCATCAGCTTCATCTCCACTTTCACCAATACCAGCAACTGCTATATCATTTCCATCTTCATCTACTCTTCCACCAGCGGTTGCTACACCATCTCCATCGGCCGCAGCTGACCATGAAGAAGGTGTTCCTCTTCCACAGTCCCTAATTCATGGGAACTTGGGGCAAGATTATGTTGCTCCTTCTGAAGACCCACAAAGGAGGAGGAACATTACTCCTTCTGTCTCTACCGGGTGGCAACCTGCTATCACGGCCTGTAGAGCTTGCTAATTACCTGAAGCCTTCGGCTTCAGAAAAAGATTGGGAAAAGATTCAGACACTCTCGGGCGAGTGTTTGTTGAACAATGCTATACATAACGCCGCGGCGGTACGTTCCTTCTTTCCTCTATTATTTCTTCTACTTTTTAACGAATGTATTCTAAGTTTTTCCTCTTCTTATTTTATAGGCCAACTTTCTTGCCTCCGAGGGCCTTCAAAGGTTTATTCGTGAGAAGGAAGAACTTACTTCTGAACGAGATCAACTTTTAGCGGAACGGGACCAGACTGTTCTCCGCCTCTCGAAACTGGAAACTAGAGCTACTGAGGCAGCTGTTTTGGAGGATCGTTTGCAGCAAATCAAGCAAGAAGTGGTAACCCTCAGCCAAGAAATTGGGCCGCTGAGGGTTAATTTTGATGAGGCCAAGGCCAAATGGGCAGAAGTCCAAAATGCCATTCTTGCTGCAACCGACCGTGAGGCTGCCTCTACTGAAAGAGTGATTAACTTGGAGGCAGCCTTGAACTCCAAAAGTGAAGAGCTTGCTGTTGTGGAGGCGAAACATGCCCAGCTAGAAGAGAAGTATAGGAAAACTATCGAGCATAATAGGCTCTTTAGTTCAACTGTCCGCGAACTTGACGTCAGCCTCAAATCTTCTAGATCCGCCTGGGAAAACCTTTCCACCGAGTTTATTCAACTAAAAGAAGAACTTAAGCATCGAGCGGCTTCCCTCATTGTTGGAAAAACTTATTCTATGTATATCATGAGGAGGAAAACCTTGGAAGAGGCTAAAGCTGGTATCATTGATGTTGATGTCGAAATTGCTAATGCCTGAGAGCTTGAGTTGGCTGCAAAAAATGGACTCCCGGCGCAGTATGATGCTCCAGGTTCTTCTGATTTTGATTTCGAGTTTTTAGAAACTGAAGAAGGATCGGAAGGCGATGAGGCCGAAGACCAAACTGGGGAAAGCGTTGAACCATCGACGGAACCACCTACTTTTCCCGGCAACGCGAATACTTCTCTTCCTCCTGGTTCCGGAGACGCTGTAGTTTAGCTTTTTCTTTTCCCATTTTGCACTTGTAAAGTTTTGGCCTGTTCTTGTAAATACAAACATATTTTCTTCTTTTTGTTCAAGTGCCGTTTGAGTCTTACTTTCGTTTGAATATCCATGAAAGCCTTTAACTTTTGCATTTGCTCATGTATTCTGCGCATGTTGTTCAATTTGCGCTTTACTATGTGTAGTCTCAGATCCCTTTTCTTCGAAGCATTTTGGTTCCGAGTATTATCCCTTTTACATGAGGGGTTTTATGAATATTTGCACCAGTTTCCCTTTTACATGAGGTTCTCTATGAATATTTGCGCAAGTTTCCCTTTTACATGAGGGTTTCTATGAATATTTGTGCGAGTTTGCTTTTTGCGTCTTTTTTATATGCGACTTCGGATGTATTTTTCCCGATGGCATTTTGGATTCTAGGCATTGATTCTTCCGGAACCAACCATTTAACGTGAGGGGTTTTATAATAAAGGGCCCTCTTACGTTTACGGTACTCTTGAAGAGGACGTCTCATGTTCATTACGGCACTAACATTTGAAGTACTTGTTAACTTTCAAATGACAAAGTTAGCTCATCGTTCAGACAAGAAACAAGATAAAAGCAAAAGAATTTCATTTTATTCCTTCTATTTTTAGAAATTACATAAGCATTTTGCTATGCAGAAAAGAAATTGCCATTACTTGTGGCTATCTTGTACACCTTATTTTTACGGGGCTGGTTGCGCAGTCCCCGGTCCCGATGATGCAGTTTGTTTCTGGATTTTCATTCCCGGTTGACGTGGCAGTCATTGTTGCCATATCCACATATCATTCCCCCCAGTGTTGGAATGCGAATTGGAATACTGGAAATCTTGTATCTACGAAGGTCCCACCAATGAATTGCTAGGTAATCCTTTACTCGGTAACATATCTTGTTTCCCCTTAGGAATCCATGCTATCGAGTGAAATAATACCTAATAGTCCTCAGGTGGTTTGTGCCTGTGAACGGTCGGGTAACCTCTATTCGATAGCAAACTTAACTTCACGGTGGGAATTTGCTATCGAACCAAAGATTACCTAATCGTCCCCGAGTGGAAGCTTGTTCGTTTGCCTTGCTCTCAAAGGTCTTATTACTGATGTCTTCGTAGTATGCTTTCTGTCACTGCCTCGTTAAAAACCTTGCCAGAAAAACTCAATTGGGACAAAAACTGAACGAAGGGAAAAAGAGTGCAGCACATACTTTCTGTTTGAGTGTTGTTCATTAGCAATAATATCTCTTGAGGTGTGCCATGTTCCATTTGCTGGGCAACTTGTCTCCATTCTGGTTCTCTAACTCGTATGAACCTTTCCCAGTGACAGCTGAAATCTGGTAAGGGCCTTCCCACATTGGACCTAGTTTTCCCGTGTTGAGCTCCCGGGTATTTTGTGTTACTTTTCTTAGAACCAAGTCTCCTACTTTGAAAAAATAGAAGTTAGCTCTCCGATTGTAATATCGCTCCATCCTCTGCTTTTGGGCTACCATTCTTACATGCGCCAAGTTCTGCTTCCCTCGAGCAGTTCCAAGTTGATTAGCATTGCTTCATCGCTTGATTCTTCGTTTATCTGATAATATCTTAAAGTGGGTTCGCCCACTTCAACCAGAATTAGGGTTTCAGCACCGTACACGAGGGAAAAGGAGTTTCTCGTGTACTTTATTTGGCCGTTGTTCGGTAAGCCCTTAGGACTCCGGGCAACTCTTCGGGCCATTTGCCTTTTGCTGCTTCCAACCTTTTCTTGAGGTTTTGAATGATCACTTTGTTTGTTGACTCCGCTTGACCATTTGCGCTCGAATGATAAGGTGAGGATGTGATTCTCTTTATTTTCAGGTCTTCGAAGAACTTTATAACTTTTGCACCGATAAACTGTGCCCCATTGTCGCATGCTATCTCTTTTGGTATTCTGAACCTGCAAATTATATTTTCCCACAGGAAATCGACCACTTCGCGTTCTCCGATTTGCTGATAAGAACTTGCTTCCACCCATTTAGAAAAATAATCAGTCAAAATTAAAAGAAACCTTACCTTTCCGGGAGCCGGTGGCAGCGGTCCAACGATGTCCATCTCCCATTTCATGAATGGCCATGGGGACAAAACTGAATATAAGCGTTCTGCCGGTTGATGTACTAGTGATGCGTAGCGTTGGCACTTATCACATTTTCATGCGAAATCTTTGGCGTCTTGTTCCATGCGAGGCCAGTAATATCATGCCCGTACCAATTTCAGTACCAACGACTCTGCGCCTGAGTGATCTCTGCATATCCCTTCGTGGATTTCTCTCATGACATAGTCAGCTTCTGACGCTCTTAAACACCAGGCCAGCGGGCCTTGGAAAGATTTTCTATACAATTGGCCTTTCCTGAAGCTATAACGTGCAGCTTTGGTACGTAACACCCATGATGATTCTGGATCATCGGGAAACTTTCCGTGCTCGAGGTAGTTGATTATTTCGTTCCTCCAGTCCCAGACCAGGCTAGCCGAATTCACCTCGTAGTAAAAATTTGTATCAAGGACTGAGCTCATCAGTTGTACCACTGTTCCGGACTCTGATCCTTTTATTTCTGTCGATGAACCTAAGTTTGCTAATGCATCTGCCTCTGCATTTTCCTCTCTCGAGATATGAGTTATTGACCATTCACGGAATCGTGCCAAAAGTGCCTGGACCTTTACCACGTATTGTTGCATACGTTCTTCTTTGGTATCAAAGATCTCGTAAACCTGATTTACCACCAGCTGTGAGCCGCATTTGATTTCTACAACCTTGGAATCAAGTCCCCGGGCCAATTCGAGCCCTGCAATCAAAGCTTCATACTCTACTTCATTGTTAGTTAAAGGGATCGTGCTGATGGCTTGCCTTAAGGTTTCCTCTGAAGGTGTTATTAAAACTATTCTGAGCCCGAACCCTTTTACGTTCGAGGCTCCGTCCGTAAATAAGGTCCAAACCCCTGATGCCGATTCCGACACCATTACTGCCTCCTTGGTTGCTAGAGGTAGCAGTCATGGACTACAATCTGCCATGAAGTCAGCCAAGACTTGTGACTTAATTGCAGTCCTCGGTTTATATTCTATATCAACTTCACTCATTTCGACGGTCCATTTGGACAATCCGCCCGAGTGTTCGGGTTGATGAAGGATGTTCCGCAAAGGGAAAGTAGTCACCACAACTATTGGGTAGCATTTGAATTAGGGCCTCAACTTTCGAGCGGCCAATACGAGAGCTAATGCCTGTTTTTCCAAATGTGGGTAACGAGTTTCTGCTCTCGTTAAAATTTTGCTAATGTAATAAATAGGAAACTACGTACCTTCGTCCTCCCGGAATAAAACTGCACTTACGGCAACTTCTGAAACATCGAGGTAGACTAGCAATGTTTTGCCTTCTTCCGGTTTCGAGAGCAATGGAGGGCTTGATAAGTACTTCTTCAGGTCCCTCAAAGCCTGCTGGCACTCTGGCGTCCGTTTGAAATTGTTCCTTTTTTTGAGTAATGTAAAGAAGCAATGACATTTTTTCGACGACCGGGAAATGAACCTGCTCAAAGCTGCTAACCTTCCTGTGAGTCTTTGGACTTCCTTCACGTTTGATAATTGATCCGAGATATTGTCTATGGCCTTGATTTTGTCGAGTTTACTTCAATTCCCCTTTGTGAGACCAGAAACCCCATGATCTTACCGGTGCTGACCCCGAACGCGCACTTCTCGGGGTTAAGTTTCATGTTATGCTTCTAAGGATATCGAATGTTTCTTGCAAATGCTTACGGTGGTCACCTGCATTCAAAGACTTAATGAGCATATCATTTATTTACGAGCTGTTGAAAGTGGCTCCGGCATGAGTTTGAATGAAAGAATCCGCGAGCATCTCAAAGGAATCTATGGAATGCTCGGGCAGTAATAAATACCACGTTAGGGCTCCCATCGTGAGAGTTTCGCCGAATTTCTTTAGCAACATAAATTCAATTTCGTGAGGAGGTAGATCATTTCCTTTCACCGCCATTGTGTGGGTGGTAATATGTTCATGTGGGTCTGAAGTTCCATCATACTTTAGAACTTCAGGCATTTTGAAATGCTTCAGGATTAGTACTGGTGCCGCACTTGGCTTGTACGGTAATTGAACATACTTTCGTTCCTTTCAATACTGGTGGTGCGCCTGGGATTTGATCCATGCGGGCATTTACTTCCCTCATGAACCGTAAAAACTCATCTTTGAATGAATCATTCTCGTTGTTAAGACCTGATCTACTCCCCCCATCCCTATCAGAGCCGACTTCACCCCTGGGAGTGTTGTTATTGATTCTCTGTGTTGTTTGGTATGCGGGAACAATGGGAGGAATCGGATCGCACCTGTTCGCATTATTTGAAGCACCTGATATCTCCTGCTTCAGTTCCGTCATAGCATGATCCTGTCACATGAGATGGCCTAGAATGATATTCTGTTGCTCTTGCAGGATCCTCACAGCATCTGCTACCTGCTCCTCGTCAGCATCATCGGGAGTTCTTTCCCGAACCTATCGAGGGTACCGTCTGTCATGCACCGGCGTGGCGTTATTCCCCTCATTGTGGGTGTCACTGATGGAGTCCTCGAAATGATGTTGATTCCCTCAAATTTCGGGGTTGTGTGCATCGTTAACAATGTTATCTGTCATTTTTTGCGATTTTTTCTAAGACAAAAATAGTCAAAACACGTTAGTAAAAGAGACAAGGATCAATTTAATTGCACGATTGTTTAGGCCCCACGGTGGGCGCCAAACTGTTTACCCGTAAAATAGTACAGTTGAATTTATACGTGATTTTTAGACAAGTGAACTAATTTGATTCTGAAATAATATAGTAATCGAAGAAACACGCAGTACTTAGCCTTGGAATGTAGAGCAATAGCAAAGATAGTGATTCCGTGAACACAGTTTTCGAGCACAGCAATGATGAGATCAAAAAGCAAGAGAGTAAAATTGTATAAATATTTGTATAGAATATAGTATATGTTCTTCTTAGAAATTTCGTGTCACTTACAATGATAAATGAGCTCGCTATTTATAGCTATGTCTAGGGAAGAAGGTCCTAGGATCGTGCTCTCCTTTAATGTCAATTATGAGGGTCATTGATGAAGATGTAACGTTAAGCATAAATACCAAATTCTTTGTAACGGACCGTCACTGATGCTGTAGAATATTTCTTAGTAAATGCTACCGGGCGCAGAATATTTAATACATTTTTATGAATTTTATCCATTCCGGTGACAAGCGCAATGGTTGCGTTCGTTCCTCAGCCATTCCATCTTGGATTCCACGTGTCCTCCTTTTTGTCAGCCACGCGTCATATCATATTTTACCCTATACGTGAAATTCTAATATTTTTACTTGACAAATTGTGCAAGCTTGACTTACAAAATATACGGATCATCGTCAGTCAAATGTACCTAGTACAAAATATACAAGTTTTTTTCACTCAATTTGGAAACCAAAATATTTCAGTTCCTTTTTTATTTTTGGGTTAAGTTCCAATCTAGACAAGAACTTCAGATAGTTAGATCAGGAATTACCTCATGCTTCATCTAGTTTTTGTTAGCTCATGCCCTTTGCGGAACCCTATAGTTAGATGTTTTGTGCACCAAGGTGCCCTTGTCAATGACTATTTGCCTTGAACAAAAAAAACACTTGTAGTTTCTGGTGCTTAGGAAATAGCATACCAGTTGTTTTTCCATTTTATTGATTTTTTTCTTTTTTGGGCTTTTAACACAGTAACAGTGACAAACATTCAATATTTCAAAGTCTTTTGAGGAAATTACACTATGTCTAGTAATGACTAAATTACTGCTTTGCCAATATTTCTAGGGTAGCATGTTAATATGTTTGCTTAAGGTGGCCCTTTCATTTTAGTTTTGACCCCCAACTTGCGGGATACAAGTCAGTAAAAGGAAATTCTGTAATTTGCTAATCCCTCTCTCAAGATAGATTAATTTGAACAGGAGAAGGAAAAAGCATATAATGTCAAACCTTAACCACTTTTTAAAATCACATTGCTCTTCAAAAAATCTACATCTACGAATTGCAATTCTTCACGTCATTACTTTCTGTTTTCTCTCCAACTTTTCTCTTTTCAGTTTTATTGGATTTCCCCGAATGCACCTTTCCCAGATTATTCGCATTGTGCACTCCTATTTAAATGGGAAAGATTCATAATTACACCGTTTATAAAAGGCAAAATACATAAATTGAGCCTTGAATTTATCCAAAAAATTCGGTTGCACACCGGAACTTTACGGTACCCTTTATTCTTGTTTGAAGTAATATTAGAACCCTCCTACATAGCCGTTATCAGATTTTGTTTTGGCGGTGTATACACGTGTTATTTGCACAATTTTTTTATTTTTTACTATTTTTCCAATAAACAAATGCTCCTTCCCCTTTGTCTCTCTCCTTTTTATTTTTTTCTGATCTTCTCTATTGTCTATCTCTATTTCTCCAATAAAAATAAGTTGATTAGAGTGATATAAAAATAATAGCTTCAGCAAAAGTGTAAGCCATGTCTGTTTACCAGAATAATTGCTTGTATGTTTTAACAATAATGTTGATAAAGACAAAGGGGTTAAAGGCAAGTGAATAAAAAATGATCCAAAACCCTATGCAAGCTAGTTTGAACTGTGAGAATAGTATGAGAGTTAAGATGAAAAGTGTAAATCACCAAGATAATATTTAGGATATCAACCAAATAGAATAACACACTCTTTTATTAATTTGAGTTTTTTCCTTCGCAATATCTTACACAGAGAGATTCAGAGAGACGGGGGAAAGAGAGCTAGGGTTACTCATGTTCTAATAAGCATGATCTTCGCTTCTGTCACGATCCAAAATTCCAATATCGGGGCTGTAGTGGTGCCTAACGTCCACTTGCTAGGCAAGCCAACATTAGCACACAACTATTCATTTGAAACACTTTTAAATAAAACAAATTCATAAAAAGGCAAAGCTGAAAACTTCAATATATAAAGAATAAACTCTGAATACGCTCGAAATCAGGTGTCACAAGTACATGAGATACTAAAACAAAATACTACAACCAAGGTTTGGAATGAAAATGCTATATATATATAAATACCATTGCAGCGTGCAACTCGATCCCAAATAGCAATACCAATATCCGTTGCGGCGTGCAACTCGATCCCATACAATAATACCAATATCTGTTACGGCGTGCAACCCGATCCCAAACAATAATATCAATATCCGTTGCGGCGTGCAACCCGATCCCAAACAATAATACCATCCGCTGCGGCGTGCAACCCGATCCTAATCAATAATAACATGTGTATTTCACAATGAAGCGCAATAAGTGAATTAAACAAATAAAAATATAAAGCGGATAAAAATGGCAATCTAACATCATACTAAAACATAAGGCAAGTAGAGGCAGTTAATAAATAAAGGCATGGGTACATGGAAACATAGATAAAATTAAGGCATGTAATGAACAAATGGATGAATGTAATAAGTAAGGGCAAGTAACAACTAAAGCATTGTTAACGTAGTAACATGGAATAAATGAAGTCATGAAATAATAGAAGTCAACAACTAAATATCCCAACCCGCATGCTTAACCCATGTCAACGTATATACATTAGTCACCTTGCATATACGCCGTTCCTACACATAAATCAAGTAGTAAATAGACCAATCAAGTCCTAATTCCCTCAAGTCAAGGTTAAACATGACACTTACCTCTTTTCAGAATCAAGTCAATAATCAACCACGACTTTTCCTTTAGAATAAGCCTTCAAACCAATCGAATCTAGCCAAATATAGTTCAAATAATTCAAAAAAAGCTTTAGAAACTCCCATGAGTGAAAAAGATTAAATCTTTAACTAAAGTGAAAAGGTCAACAAAAGTCAACCCCGCCCCCGCTTGGTCAAAATCCGAGATTCGAACCAAATTTCGACTAACTATTAACCTCCGTACCTTATTATGTGATTTGTTTCGATCCCAATTCGAGGTCTATATCTCAATTTTACCATTTTCTTAAATTCAACCCCAAACCCCCAATTTCTACTTTGAAATCAGTAAATTTAAGGTTAAAAATCAATGAGTGATTATGAAAATACATCAAAACTACTAGAAAAGTACTATCCAATGAAGTTTAGATGAGAATCTCTTCAAAGATCTCTCTAGTCCGAGCTCTAGGTTTCAATAATGGTGAAAATTAATGAAATCTCTACTTTCAGCTTTTATTTAACTGGGTGTCAGTTGTCTTCATAATCACAAAGAACTGAACACTAGCAGACAAAACCAGCAACTCTAAAAGAAACTCACCCAAGCCCCTTGGGGCTCCAATCCAAACATACGCACAAGTATAATAAGATCATATAAACTCGCTCGCTACCTCAAATCATCAAAATAACATCAAATAACAAGAATCAATCATCAAAACTTATGATTTCAACTTGAAAACTCAATTTTCACAATCTTTCACATAATGCACCGAAACACGCTCGGGTTACCCCGGACTCCAACCAAATGTGTGTACAAGTCCAAAAACATCATATGAATCTACCGAAATCGTCAAAACACTGATCCGAGATCGTTTACAACAAACACTAATCGTGGTCAACTCTAGCCTTATTTTAAGTCAAAAATCATTTATTTTTTCAAAGTTTTACGTAAAAGCTTTCCGAAAAATGATATGGAACACGCACACAAATCAATAAATATCGAATGAAGCTATGAGAGATGTCAAAACATGGAAATTAGGGCCAATATTCAAAATGACCTATCGGGTCGTCACATTCTCCATCTCTAAAAGAAACGTTCACCCGCGAACGAATATAGAAAAGTACCTGGACTGGTAAAAAGGTGTGGGTATCTGCTCCGCATATCGGACTTAGACTCCCACGTAGCCTCCTCAATTGGCTGACCTCTCCATTGCACTTTCATAGAAGGAAAACTCTTGGATCTCAACTTACGAACCTACCGGTCTAGAATGGCTACCTGCTCTTCCTCATATATCAAGTTCTCATCAAGGTGTATCATGTTGAAGTCCAAAACATGTGACCTGCCCTCATGGTACATTCGAAGCATGAAAATATGAAATGTCGGATGTACCCCTGCTAGGCTAGGAGGTAATGCAAGCCTGTAAGCAACCTCCCCAACTTTCTCCAAGATCTCAAACGGGCCAATAAACCTCGAGCTCAACTTGTCCTTCTTCCCAAACTATATCACGCCCTTCATAGGTGACACTCGGAGAAGAACCTTCTCACCCACCATGTAAGACACATCTCAAATCTTCTGGTCCGCATAACTCTTTTGCCTGGACTAAGCTAGTTGAAGTCTCTCATGAATCACCTTAACCTTCTCCATAACATCACAGACCAAATTAGTGCCCAACAATCTAGCCTCCCAAGCTCAAACCAACCAATCGGTGAACGCCATCGCCTCCTATATAAGGCCTCATACGGAGCCATCTAGATGCTCGACTGATAGCTGTTGTTGTAGGAAAACTCAGTTAGAGGTAAAAACTGGTCCCACTGACCCCCAAAATCCATAGAGCATGCCCGTAACATATCCTCCAATATTTGAATAGTGTGCTCGTACTGTCCATCCATCTGAGGATGAAATGTTGTACTCAGCTCGACCCACGTGCCCAACTCACGCTGCATGGCTCTCCAAAAATGCAATGTGAACTGCGTGCCTCAATCAGAAATAATGGAAATGGACACTCCGTGTAGGTGGATAATCTCCCGAATGTAAATCTGAGCCAACTACTCTGAAAAATAGGAAGTCATCATCGAAATAAAGTGTGCGGACTTAGTCAACAGTCCACAATAACCTAGACTGTGTCATATTTCCTCAAGGTCCGTGGTAAGCATACCGCAAAATCCATGGTGATGTGTTCCCACTTTCACTCTGGTATCTCCAATCTCTAAGTCAATCCACCCGGTTTCTGATGCTTGTACTTCACCTATTGACAATTTAAACACCGAGAGACATAAGAAACAATATCTTTCTTCATCTTCTGCCACCAATAAAGTTGTTTCAAGTCATGGTACATCTTTGTAACACCTGGTTGAATGGAATAGCGCGAACTATGAGCCTTCTCAATCATGCTATGGTGACAACCAATCCATGCCCAAAATCACATCAAAGTACACCATACTTAGTAAAATAAGCTCCACCCTAGTCTCACAACCTCTAATAGAGACCACAAATGAACGATAGACACAATCTACCACAATAGAATCCTCAACAGGCATAGACACACAAATAAAAGCGCTCAAAGAATCACGAGATATAACCAATATGAAGAAAAATAGTATTACACATATGAATAAGTGGAACCCAGATTAAATAAAACTGATGCAACTCTACGGCAAACCGGAATAATATCAATGATGATTGTATCAGACGACTCTACCTCAGGTCTAGATGGAAATGCGTAAAAATGACGCTGAGCCCCACCACTCTGACCTTTATCTCTTGGACGGCCTGTCCCTACTAGCCTCCACCTCTAACGGCTTGACCACCACCCCAGGCTTCCTGACCCCTGTCTCGAGCTGGCTGAGCGGGCGGTGGAGCAACCAGTGCTGGAATCTTATCACGAGTACCCTGCTACGGCATACTGCTTTGAAGATTGGGACAATACCTTCTGATATGACCTGTACCTCCAAACACAAAGCACTCTCTCTACTAACATGGCTACTAAATCTGGGACTGACCCTGACGGTTCGGATAACCATTGTGATATCTCTGAATTGGTAGTGTATTGATGGGAGAAGAAGGTTCACTATAGGCTAGCTGCTCAGGATGAGACCTATAAGAACCACGACTTGCCTGAAGTGCTGTTTGAACCGGCCTGATAGGATGGCCTCTACCAAATGAACCCCTACCTCCAGATGAGGCACCACTAATGACGAGTCCTCTTCTCAGAGGTCGCCTCTATGCCCTGACCACGAACTCTCTCGATCCGTCTAGCAATATCTACAACCCGGTTGAAGGAAATATCATCCTCAGTTTCTCTGACCATCTGTAGCCTGATACCATAAGTAAGGCCATCTATAAATCTCCTCCCCCTCCCTCTCTCAGTAGGCATCAAGGCAACTGCATGGCGAGATAAATCCATAAATTTATTCTCGTATTGGCTAAGATAAACTGGCTGCAGAAGTCCTCTCTCAAAGTGAAGGGAATGTCTCTAAGAATAGCTGTGAGAACTGATCCCAAGTGAGTGGAGGTGAACCTGATAGTCTGCCTCGAACATACTCCTGCCACCATATCTTGGCGGAGCCATGCATCTGAATACTGCGAAGTCGACTCTATTGGACTCCATTATACCTATGTTGCACAATACTTCATGGCAACAGTCTAAGAAATCCTAGGGGTCCTCTGAAGGTGATCTACAAAATTGAATAGGAAATAACTTGGTGAACTTGTCTGATCTCTTCAGCCCCTCGAACGATATAGCGGGTCCCTCCCTGGACTGTGTAGAAATAACAAGCTATACTGCTCTAACTAATGGAACTGCCGGAGTATGATATCTATGAGTCATCTGCTCTGGAGTGTGAGTAGCAAGAGCCTAGGACGTCCTGTAGTACTAGGGTGGCAATGAACCCCAATAGGACCTGAGCTGGTCCAATTTGCATAATTTGAACAGGGATATCCTCCTCCTGCTCGATCTGAGGCTCTACTATAGGTGTTGCTGCGTGTGCTCTAGGCTGAGATTTTCCTCTGCCTCTAACCCTACCTCGGCCCCGGCCCCTACCCCTAGTAGTGGCTGCAACTTGGGGCTCCATCTCCTGATCGACTGTACAAGCTGTGCGTGTCCTCACCATCTACGAGAAAACAAGAATAGATTGATTCAAACTCAATGATAGAATAAAGTCGCACGATAGAGAAAGAAAGAAGTGAAATTTCCTTAATTATTATAGCCTCTAGAAGAGAAGTATAGACGTCTTTGTACCGATCCTTCAGACTTTATTAAGCTTGCTCATGACTCGTGAGAGCTAGGCAACCTAGTGCTCTGACACTAACTTGTCACGACCTGAAATCCCAACTTTGGGGCAATGATGGCATCTAACATCTACTTGCTAGGCAAGCCAACATTAGTACACATCTATTCCTTTTAAACACTTAAAAAACAAATTCATAAGAAGGTAAAGTTGAAAACTTCAATTTATAAAGAATAAACTCCGAATACGATGTCTAGTCTAATCCCGGAATCAGGTGTCACAAGTACATGAGCTACTAAAACATAATACTACAACCAAGGTTTGAAATGAAAATAAAACTGTCTGAATGAGATAAATAGTAAAGGAAATAAGAAGGGGACTTCAGGGTCTGCAAACACCGTGCAACTCTACCTCAAGTCTCTGTGAAAGGACAGTTCATGCGAGCCTTCACTAACCGCTGCTGGGACCAACACCAGAATCTGCATAAGAAGTGTAGAAGTGTAGTATGATTAAAACTGACCCCATGTCCTCTGTAAGTGCCAAGCCTAATCTTGACGAAATAGTGACGAGGCTATAACAAGGCACCCACTATAAACTAGTACAAGTATAGTACAAACAACAGCAGAAATAGAGGAAACAACATTAGACATATAAACCGGAATAATAAATACACAACAGAGGGCCCCAATATAACATCTATGCTCAATTTCTCAGTAACACTCCGAATATAAAAACAATAGCCAAAAATAGTCTTAACATGTCTTCTTCATTGCAGCGCACAACCCGATCCCCAAATATATATATAAATACCATTGCGGCGTGCAACCCGATCCCAAATAACAATACCAATATCCGTTGCGACATGTAACTTGATTTTAATGACCCGACCAACCATTTTTTGTAGCCCGTTTCCCCTTTGGATGCTTCACATATGTGTATTTGTGGTTTTATGACTTGCGGGGTCGATTAGTTTCATTTCGGGAAGGTTTTGGGTTGAATTAGACCCCTTGGTTCTTGGCTTAAAAGTCTAAGTTAGAATTATTTGCCAAATTTGTCTTTTGTGAAAACGACCCTGAAATGGTATTTTGATGGTTCCAATAGGTTCGTATCATGATTTGAGACTTGGGCGTATGCTCGAAATCGAATTCGGAGGCCCGTAAGTTTATTTGTGTTATTTTGCCGAAAGTTGGCAATTTGAGGTTTAGAAGATTTTTCCAAGTTTGACCGTAGGTTGACATTTGGCTATCATATTCAGAATTTAGTTTTGGGACTTTGAATAGGTCCATTATGTTATTTAGAATTTGAATGCAAAATTTAGTGTCATTTGGAGTTGATTTGATAGGATTCAGACGCTTGGTTGCAATTCTAGAGGTTCTTGAACTTTTCGTTGAAATTCATGCATTTTGATATCCGATTCGTGTTTCTAGATGTTATTTCCATCTTTTGATCATGCGAGCAAGTTTGTATGGTATTTTTAGACTTGTGTCGATGTTTGGTTTGGAGGCCCGAGGGCTCAGATGAGTTTCAGACGTGCTTCAGAATGGTTTTGAACTGAAACATGACTGCTGGTGTGCTGATGCCTTAGGTGTCGCAATTGCGAACACCATCATTGAAAGTGTGATCTTAGTAGGGGGTCTCAGTTGTCGCAATTGCGACATGAAGGTCTGGGAAAGTGCAGGCTCGCATTTGCGACAAAAGTGTCGCATTTGTGACTTCCTCTTAGGCTGTCAATAGCCACATTTGCTAGATCTCCTTCGCAATGGCGAATCCAATGTCACAATTGCAACATATTCAACTAAACAGAAGGGTTAAAAGTCGTGATTTAGGTCTCATTTTTCATATCTTAAAACCCTAGACTTGGTAGGAGGCGATTTGGAGAAGGGATTTTCATCTACAAATATTGGATAAGTGATTCTAATGAATTTCCAATTAAATTTCATGATTATATCTTAGATGTAACATATAATTTATGAGAATCAAAGAGGAAAATTGGGGATTTTTGTAAAAGTTTTGAAAAATGAAGATTTGAGTTTTGAGAGTCGATTTGGACTCGGTTTTGAAAACAAAACACAAATATGGACTCGTGAGGTTATGGGTAGTCGAAATATACCCTTGGACTCGGGATTTGACCCAGTGGGTCCAGAATTGACTTTTGTTGACCTTTTGGAAATTGTGTAAAGATCAAAGCTTTATCTATTGTAATTGGTTTCCCTCGCATTGATTGATGATTATAAGTCATTTTGGTTAGATTTGAGCCGTGTGGAGGTGATTTTTAGGGAAAAAGCTATATTCGAGGGTTGATTTGGCCTAGTTTAGGTAAGTATCTTGCCTAACTTTTTGTGGGGAATCTATCCCTTAGGATTTGGGTTGTTTATACTAATTGTACTATGTGAAAGACGTATACACAAGGTGGCGAGTGTGTACCCATGCTATATATGGTATTTTGACCAGTTTAGACTTTTAGACTTCTTCCATGCATTTACTTGAATTTGCTAAGACATGTTACATCTTTTATTGTTGAATTTACTCTCACATGCTCTAATTGATGTTGTTAGCATTTGTTATACCTTTTATTGTTGTAATTGCTCTTATATGTTTAGTTGAAGTAACTACCTTCTTTATTGTCTTGTTACACCTTTATTGTTGAAATACTCTTACTTGAAGTTGTTATTTTCATGGAATATTTATTGGTGTTGAGGTTGTGGAAGTCATTATCACATTAAGGTTGAAGTTGGTAATTGTTGAGATATCTTTACTTGTTGAGTATTCCTCATTTATTTTGTTGTTATTGAGATTCTTGTACACATTATGATTGAGCCACGAGCTATATGTTGTGATAACATTGATATTGCGATTTGGCATGTGTTGTGGCATATGGGCACATGTGGTGCGAGTTGATTATTGTGTTGTGATATTGATATGCATGCAGTGGTATAAGGATAGGGGTTGATGCGCATATGCGGTGAGATAAGGTGGGATTTTATACATGTGTTGCTAGTAAGGGAATTACTTTAAGCCATGCGGTGAGATAAGGGGGCTAAAATGTGTGTAGCTATTTCGGAAAAAAATATTTTTAAAAATAAAATACAAGGCTCAAGCGGTGATATAAGGAAAGTTTGTGATTGAATTGTGAAATATGAATAAGAGGCGGTACCTTAGTTGTAATTTTGCCGTACATTCCTTACTAAAAGAGGCTTGTTGGTTGAACAGTTCTTGTTGTTTTGTTCATTGTCTTACTTGTAATTGTCTTTGTTTGACTGCTTGTTGTTTCATCATGCGTTCACTACTTGTTGCCTTTACCGCTTCGATTTTCATTGTTAGCTTACATTATTGAACTGCTTATTTGTCAACTACTTCCTCGCTCTATTATTAGACTCAGCTATATTCTGTTAAGTTTTTCTTATCTAAGTAGGTGTCTTGACCTGGCCTCGTCACTACTCTACCGAGGTTAGGTTTGATACTTACTAGGTACTATTGTGGTGTACTAATACTACGCTTCTGCATATTTTTGTACAGATCCAGGTACATATGCCAGTGTTAGACGCCATTGATTGATTAACTATTTTCGGAGACTTCAAGGTACACCTACTCGACGTTCTCAGGCCTCAGAGTCACCTTTTACTTTTAGATGTTCTACTGTTTATTTTTCTGTTCAAACAATATTGTACTTCGAGAATTTTAGTGCACTCGTTGTAAAGCTTATGGATCATATCAACCAGATTTTGGGAGTTGTTTGTGAGTTGTATCTATCGTGGTTCATTATGATAGTTTAACAGTTTAATTTGATGTTTAAGTTATTGTTTCTGCTATCTTTCAATATATGTTAGGCTTACCTAGTTTTAGAGACTAAGTGTCATCTCGACATCCTATGATGGGAATTTGGGGTCATGACATCGATCCCATACAATAATACAAATATCCGTTGTGGTGTGCAACCCGATGCCAAACAATAATACCATTATCCGTTGCGGCGTGCAACTCGATCCCAAATAATAATTCCAATATCCCTTATAGCATGCAACCTGATCCCAAACAATAATACCATATGTTGCGGCGTGCAACCCGATCCCAATCAATAATAATATATATGTACAAAACTACAACCAACAATGGCATATTTCACAATGAAGCGCAATAAGGGAATTAAACAAATAAAAAATATAAAGCGGATAAAAATGGCTATCTAACATCATACTAAAACATAACGCAAGTAGAGGCAGCTAAATAATAAAGGCACGAGTACATGGAAACATAGAGCGAATTAAGGCATATAATGAACATATGCATGAATTTAACAAGGGAAAGTAACAACTAAAGCATTTAACACGTAGTATCATGGAATAAATGAAGTCATGAAATAACAGAAGACAATAACTAAATATCCCAACCCACATGCTTAACCCATGGCAACGTATATACATTTGTCACCTTGCATATACTCCGACCCCATACATAAATCAAGTAGCAAATAGACCAATCATGTCACAACCCAATTTCCCACTATAGGCCGTGATGACGCCCAACGTCGCTGCTAGGCAAGCCAACAGTGAGCTATCCATTTAATTGTTCTTTTTAATATTTTTAAAGTAATTGATTTTATTATATAAGAAAACTATTAATAGGTAATTATAGTAAAGTAAAGCATAAAATAACGAAATAGTAAAATAGTGAATTTAATACTCAAACCATAAAATGTCTACTAGAATATTCCCAAACCCCGATGTCATAAATACGTGAGCAAACTAGTAGAATACACAAAACCTCCTATACTACTGTCTGGAGTAAGATAGACAGAAAATAAATACAACAAGGAGAGACTCCGGGCGTTGCAGAATGGGCATAGAGAGCAGCTCACCACTAAGTCTCTAGGTAGTGGGGGTACGCGCCTGAATGACCGCCCGATGCACCTGCCTCAGATCCTGCACGATTAGTGCAGAAGTGTAGCATGAGTACATAAACAATATGTACCCAGTAAGTTTCTAGTCTAACCTCGAAGAAGTAGCGACGAGGGGCCAACATCGACACTTACTAAGGGTTAATAAATAAAGTGCATAAATTATAAATAGGCAGGGAATACATCAATAATAACGAATTAATTAACAATAACTAAGTGGTTCTTTAACTAAATATCAGTTAGAATCTCCAACTATCATGTACTAATTTTGACAAATAAGAGCCATCAAGTAATTATAATTTCTCAAGTCATGGAAGAAATATCAAATATGACCAGACTCCGAGCAATATCATGCATGATTTATGTCGAGGTCGTACGACCCAATTCAGAATAATGTGTATACTGTCGAGGGTTGACCTGCACGAACCATAGATGCATCTATTATACTGCCAAGGTATTCAGCCCGATCCACAGGAAGGGAGAATATTCTACGAACTCCGATTAACGGCTACTACAAGAATAATACTCAAGGAGGCATAATATCAACTAAAGGTCAAGTAATTCGCCGAAACTTAAAGTTATGAAGCTCAGTATTTACAAATCCTTTATCCAATATCAAATATAATTCAAATAATTAAACTAACAAGTTGAGTACAAATAATAGAAGTAATACATGGTAGAGTCCTAAAACTACCCAGACATAAGCATGATTTTTAGCTACATGCGGACTCTCGTCACATCGTGTGCACGTAGCACCCACAATTATTAGCAAACAATCATTTGTAGCACCTACAGGAACAATTCCCTCTTACAAGGTTATGCAAGAGACTTACCTCATTTGTAATTTCTCTTCCCGGTCCACAATTCACACTAAAGCCACAATTCGGTGCCACGCAATCTGAAACTTGCCAAATATTGTATAAATTAATCAATATATGCTCAAAAGTTCATAATTTAACTGTTAGAGTAATTTCCCAATCTAAATTGGAAGATTCCTAAAATTCGCCCTCGGGCCCACGTGTCCGGATTCTGAAACTTTTTGTAAATAAAAGTTACCCATAACCTCACGAACCCAAATATATAATTTCAAGTCAATTCCATAATCATTTTTGTGGTCTAATCCTATTTTTATCAAAACCTAGGTTTTTCAACAATCTCCTAAAATTTCCACATTGTACATGTTAAAATCTACCCATAACCTATGTATTAAATGCACATTGGGTAGGAATTACTTACCTTCAATAGCTAGGTGTAAATCCCTTTCCAAGAAGCTCCAAAATCGGCCAAGGAAATGAAAAATGAGAGAAACTGGCCAAAGTCTCGTTTTTAAAACAAGTCTCTAACCAGGCATTCCTTTTTCGCGTTCGCAGAAGAGGCCTCGCGATCGCAAAGGCAAGCTGCCAAGGCCCCAGTAAAATTCACATCATGAACTCGGCCAGAGCCTCGCGAAAGCGAAGGCTTGCCCGACCTACCCTACACAAACACGAGGGCTTCTTCGCGAACGCGAAGACCAACAGTGTGCCACCCCACCCAGCTCGCCTTACCCTTCGCGAATGCGGACCCATTCACGCGAACACGAAGGCCAGTGGCCCAGAGCATCGCGGGCTCCTTTTCGCAAACGCATTGAACAAAATCTCCCCATCTCAATTCCTTCATCGCAAACGCGAGGCCTTCTCCGCGTTCGCGAAGAAGGAAACCAGAACAACAGATAGCATATTCTTGAACTCAACTCTAGGTGGTCCGAAACTCACCCGAGCCACTCAGAACCCCATCCAACTGCACCAACAAGTCTATAAACATAATACGGATCTGATCGAACTCCCAGAACATATAAAACAACATCAAAACTAAGCATCGCACTCCAAAACCAAATTGAATCAAATTATGTACTTCAAGCTTTTCAACATATTCCGAACGCGCCGAATCATACTTAGACTACTCGAAATGACACCAAATTTTGTGTACAAGTCATAAATCACCGTACGGAACTATTCCCAGGCTTAAAATCAGAAAAACGGACCTCGATAACACCAAAGTCTACTCTAAACCATTTTAAAGAACTCAAAAACCTTCAATATGCCAACTTTCAATATTAAGCACCGAAACGCTCCCAAATCATACGAAACCTGATCCGAACACACGTCTAAGTCCAAAATCATCATACGTACCTATTGGAACCGTCAAATCCTGGTTCTGAGGTCGTTTACTATAAATGTTGACTCAAGTCAAACTTGGCCATCTTAGGCCACTATTAAGGAATTAAGTGTCCCGATTTCAACCCGAACCCTTCCAAACCCAAGTCAACCATCCCCGCAAGTCATAAAACAGTAAGGGCACCTACGAGGAGTCTTAATTAGGGTAACGGGGACATAGAAAGCAAAATGACCTGTCGGGTCGTTACAATCTCAACCTCTTAAACAAATATTCATCCTTGAACGGGTCTAGAATCATACCTAGAGTGCTGAATAGGTGTGGATATTTGCTTTGCATGTCCTCCTCGGCCTCTCAAGTCGCTTCCTCGACTGGTTGACCCCTCCACTGAACCTTTACAGCAGAAATCTTCTTGGACCTCAACTGGTGAACCTGCCTGTCAACAATGGCGGCTGGCTCCTTCTCATAACCCAAGCTCTCATCTAGCTGAACTGTACTATAATCTAACACATGTGACCTGTTAGCATGATACTTCCAGAGCATGGACATGTGAAAAACCAAATGAAATCCCGAAAGACTGGGAGGCAAAGCAAGCTCATAAGCAACCTACCCAACTCACATCAACTACTCAAATGGGCCAATAAACCTTGGGCTCAGCTTGACCTTCTTACCGAACCTCATGATTCCCTTCATCGGTGAGACCTTCAAGAGAACCTTCTCGCCCACCATAAATTATAAATAACGCGCCTTCTGATCCGCATAACTCTTTTGTCTGGACTGTGCTGTGCGAAGTTGCTCCTGAATCAACTTTACCTTTTCCATGACATCCTTAACTAAATCAGTGCCATACAACCTAGCCTCGCCGGACTCAAACCATCCGATGGGTGAATGATATCGCTGACCCTATAAAGCCTCAAATAGAGCCATCTGAATGCTGGACTGATAACTGTTGTTATAAGCAAACTCGGCCAAAGGCAAGAATCGATCCGACTGCCCTCTGAAGTCAATCACACATGCTCTGAGCATATCCTCCAGGATCTGAACTATCCGCTCCGACTGCTAGTCGGTCTGTGGCTGAAAGGCTGTGTCGCGCTCTACTCGGGTACCCAACTTGCTCTGTACTGCTCTCCAGAAATGCGAAGTGAACTGAGGGCTTCTATCTGAAATGATGGAAACAGGAACACCATGCAACCTGATAATCTCCTGAATGTAAATCTGGGGCAACCTCTCTGAAGAGTACGTAGTCATCACTGGAATAAAGTGTGCCGACTTGGTCAGCCGACAATGATCCAAACGACATCAAACTTCCTCAACGTCCGCGGCAACCCAACTACGAAATCCATAGTGATCCGATGTCATTTCCACTCCGGTATAACCATCTGCTGAAGTAGGCCATCTGGGGCCTCTGGTGCTCACACTTAACCTGCTAGCAATTTAGGCATCTCGATACATACTCAACTATGTCCTTCTTCATCTGTCACCACCAATTATGCTGTCTCTAGTCGCGAAACATCTTCGTAACACCTGGATAAATAGAATACCGAGAATTGTGTGCCTCCTCTAGAATCTTCTCCCTCAATCCATTAACATTAGGATCACATACACGACCCTGGAGTCGTAGAACACCATCCTCACCGACAGTAACCTCCTTGGCACCGCCCTGTAGTACCGTCTCCCTAAGTACCACCAAGTACGGATCATCGTACTGACGAGCCTTGATCCACTCAAATAATAAAGACTGAGCCACAACGCATGCAAGAGCTTGACTGGGCTCTGAAATATCCAACCTCACAAGTCTGTTAGCCAATGACTGAATGTCCAAAGCCAATGGCCTTTCCTCCGGTAAAACAAACGCCAAACTGCCCATGCTCTCGGCCTTTCTTCTCAAGGCATCCGCAAACCACATTTGCCTTTCCCGGATGATAAAGGATGGTAAAATCATAGTCCTTTAGTAACTCAAGCCACCAACGCTGCCTCAAATTCAGAACCCTCTGCTTGAACAAATGATGCAAGCTGTGATGATTGGTGTAAACCTCATAGGACACCCCATAAAGATAATGTCGACAGATCTTAAGAGCATGAACTATCGCGGCCAACACCAAATCATGTACAGAATAATTCTTCTCATTCGGCTTCAGCTGACGTGAAGCATATGCAATAATTTGCCCATCCTGCATCAATACACAACCCAGGCCAACACATGAAGCATCACAATATATAGTATACATCCCTGAACCGGAAGGAAACACTAACACCGGTGCTAAAGTCAATGCAGTCTTGAGCTTCTGAAAGCTCACCTCGTAATCATCGGACCATCGGAACGAAGCTCCTTTCTAGGTCAGTCTAGTCAAAGGTGCCACAATAGATGAGAAGCCCTCTACGAACCAACGATAATAACTTGCTAACCCCAAGAAGCTCCTGATCTCGGTCGCTATGGTAGGACGAGGCTAACTCTGGACTGCCTCGGTCTTCTTGATATCTACCTTAATACCCTCGCCTAATACAACATGCCCCAAGAATGCCACAGAATATAAACAAAACTCGCACTTGGAGAACTTAGCATATTGCTTCCGTTCCTGCAAGGTTTGAAGCACAACTCTCAAATGATGCTCGTGCTCCTCCATACTACGTGAGTAGATCAATATGTTAACAATGAAGACAATGACAAATAAGCCAGATAAGCCAAATAATCCTTCTCGACCATATGTCGAGCCTTCAAGAAAGAAATGACTCGGCTGGATGTACTGATAGATGAACCCCTCAACTCCAATCTAGGAAACTCTGCCATCGCCAGGGTAACAGTCTTGGCATGGCAATCAAGAATGGCATGGTACAGAGACAACTAGTTCATGCCCAGGATGACCTCAAAGTCGGTCATGCCGAGCAAGAAACGATCTGCTCTGGTCTCATTACCACAGAAAGTCACCATATAAGACCGGTAAATCCGATCCACAATAATGGAATCGCCCATTAGCGTGGACACATATACAGGAGCACCCAAGAACTCATGAGAAACACCCAAAAATTGAGAAAACATAGATGAAACATATGAATACGTAGACCCTGTATCAAATAGTACTGAAGCATCCCTACCGTAGCCAGAAATAATACCTGTTATCACAACGTCGGAGGCTACTGCATCTGGTCTGATTGGAAAAGCATAGAACATAGTTGGAGTGCCACCTGACTGGCCTCCACCCCTACCCACCTTCCCTCCGCCCTTGGTCGGCCGGACGGCTGATGTGGCAGCTGGTGTGGTGATCATGTGCTGATGGCCTTGTTGTACTGCCTTGCCCCGAAGCCTGGGGTAAAATCTCCTCACATGACCAGGTTCCCTACACTCATAGCAACCTCTCGGTGCGGAAGATGACTGACCCTGAGTCTAACCCTGGGGACCTGAACAACCCCTGGAAGAACCCTGAATAGCCAGTGGACGGTAGGAGCTCTCTGGAATGGCACTGAAATAGGGACGCACTAGAGCACCCCGAGAAGGCGGCGGTGCTGAATACGTGGGCCTGCTAGACTGACCCCTCACAAAGTCACCTCTGCCCCCAGACAGAGCACCATTGAACCCTTCAGAATATTGAGACCACTTGTCCCTTGGCGCATGCTCTCGGCCCTGCTGACGAATACCCTCGATCCTCCGAGCTATCTCCACAACCTACTTGTAAGGAGTCCCCATCTCAATCTCTTGGGCCATAGTGACCTGGATACAATAGTGCAAGCCCGCAATGAACCTCCGCACTCGCTCTGCATCGGTGGGGATTATCATAAGTGCATGGCGAGATAACTCAAAGAATCTCGCCTCATAATCGGTCACAGACATCTGACCCTGTTGGAGCCGCTCGAACTGACCCCGTAAATCTTCCCTCTAAGAGGGTGGGATATTTCTCTCCAGGAAGAGACATGTGAACTGGTCCCAAGTCAAAGGAGGAGAACCTGCTGGTCTGTTGAGAAGGTAGGACTGCCACCATCTACATGCCCTGCCCTCCAGCTGGAAGGTGGTAAAGTCCACACCGTGGGACTCCAATACTCTCATGTTGTACAGTCTATCCCTGCAACGATCAATAAGGTTTTGTGGGGTCCTCATGTCGCTCACCGTCAAAGGAAGGAGGATGTAGCCTAGTTTATCTATCCAATAGCTTCTACGACATGCCGGTCGCGACTGGTCTGGGCTCTGGTATAGCCGCTGTAACTAGCTAAGCCCCACCCATGGGTAGTGCACCCGGGGTCTGATATACGGTAGCAACATTGTTACATCTTGCATTTTCATACGTTAAAGTTTCGTCGTAAGTTAATCGACGTAAGTTCAGGAATGAGGTTATTTTGGGACTATAAGCATTATGCTATTTCAAACACGTGTTGAGTAAATTCATGAAGGAGAGAGGGTAAGCAAATAGAAGAAAATGAGTTTCGTCAAAGTTTGGCAATTTGGGATAAAATACGGTCCAAGCTGTAATACCCCGTATTTATGGACTAGTGCCACACAAGGTACTACATGACCATGATAGTAAGATGTATAAGGTATGTTAAAGTGAGTAGTATTTTAAGTAAGTTAAGGTAATTCTTAATTATGTGGGTAATTGATTAAATATTGGGCAATAGGAGATTACCTAGTTAATTAAGGAATTATTGGGTGATTAATTAAAGAATTGGATAAGATTAGACCTTCCCCCACGTGGCAACAAGCCACCCCAAGAATTATGACTCTTAAGTAATTATATTATGTGGAAAGATTAGAGATGTGAGATTTGGCAAGTCATAAGAACGTGAGTCACATATCCATTTAATAAAGGAGAGCCATTGTAAGTCTTAATAACGTGAGTCACATATCCATTTAATAAAGGAGAGCCATTGTAAGTCTTAAGAACATGAGAGTCACATATCCATTCTTAAGAACGTTAGAGTCATATATCAGAATGTGAGATTTTGCAATTATAAGGAGTACGGTGCAATCTTTCTCAAGAATATCATACGAATTTTTCCCTACTCCAGGTATGTTAAGGCTATCCCTTCTTTCTTTTTGGCATGATCCAAATAATACAAATGAAACGAGCAAAATACGCAACTTTCATAAATGACTCTATTCATAGAAGTATTAGAGATGCCTACGTTCTTGATTCCCCATGCGAATTATTATTATATCTTCTGTTCATGGGTCTAAAAAAAAATAAATATTTGATAAAGTTTATCCGAAAGGCATAATGATTTTATGACATTCCAAGAAATCCTATTAAGGTATTTCATATGCATTTCATTCATTTATATATGTACATTGACCCATGACCAGATGGCGTTATATACGCGTATATTATATATATTGGATATGGGAAAAAGTTACGGTGTTATATACGCACCACCACCTTATCAGCTGGTATATATGTTGATGATTTTGCCCACAGTGGCCGCGATGATATGATGGGATGCCCTCAGAGGCTTGATGACGTTATGTACACCTATACCTATACATGACACGACATTTATACGGATGTGCATGGCATTATAAATGTTTCAGGATTTACAAGTTGATTAGACTTACATGTAGAATTCTTTATTCCATATTTCATATATGTCTGTTATGTACGGATTTTTATGCCTTACATACTCAGTACATTATTCGTACTGACACCCTATTTCCCGAGGCCTGCATTTCATGCCCGCAGGTGCAGGTAGACAAGTTGACGGTCCCCTTTCTAAGGATCCTTGATCAGCGAGAGTTGGCATGCTCCACTTGATCCGGAGCTGCTTTTGATTTTGGTATGATATGCTTATATACATATATGGGTATGACGGGGCCCAGTCCCGTCCTTGTACAGTTGTATATTCTATTAGAGGTCTGTAGATAGTCTTATTTAGTTGGGTAGTTTGTTGCCTTGTCGGCTTCCAGTTTTGGATATGTAGTTATCTATTACAGCCTTGTCGGCTAGCTCTACGTATTTCACACGTGTATGTATATATATGTCTTTTGAACAGGTTTCCTCACATATGCTATTATCGTAGTTCAGCGGATGTTATTCATGTTTATATCTTAGACGCATGCTTAAGGG
>AWOL01S0040971.1:0-11330 GCA_000715115.1 Nicotiana otophora | reverse complement strand
TAAGGGTGGAAACAATACGGGCCATGCTATGGCGGTGACTACAAGAAGTGGTAGAGGTGGAGTTGCTAGTACCTCCAATCCGAGAAAGATCGTGAATGAAGATGTGGTTGTGCAAGAAGAGGATGAGCCAAGAAATGATGAGAATGTGAATGATGAAGTGGGTATAGACATTGATGAAAACGTGGAGGAGACAAAAGATGATGTGAACCCATCTAGGGAACACGTGATAGACATACCGGATCCGGTAGTGCCCAAAGCCAAGGCTCATTTGCCAAGGCCTCCTCCACCATATCCTCAAAGGCTCGCAAAGCAAAATAAGGAGAACCAATTTAAGAAATTCATTGATATGATGAAAAGTTTGTCGGTAAATGTGCCTTTGGTTGAAGCTCTAGAACAAATGCCGGGATATGCCAAGTTCATGAAGGACTTGGTAACAAATACGAGGTCAATGAACTATGAGACGATCAAAATGACACATCAAGTGAGTGCCATTGTGCATTCCATGGCTCCAAAGCTAGAAGATCCCAGTGCCTTTACAATTCCATGCACTTTTGGTAGTAGAGATTTCGCCAAAGTCTTGTGTGATTTGGAAGCGAGCATTAATTTGATGCCATATTCTGTGCTCAAGACATTGGGAATTGGGAAACCAATACCTACTTCTATGAGGTTGCAAATGGCAGACCGAACAATGAAGAGGCCATTGGGGATAATTGATGATGTGCTAGTTAGGGTCGACAAGTTCATACTTCTCGCAGATTTTGTGATACTCAACTGTGAGGTTGACTATGAGGTGCCAATCATATTGGGGAGACCTTTCCTAGCTACAGGGAAGGCCTTAGTTGATGTGGAAGCTGGGGAGTTCACCTTCCAAGTGGGCGATAAAAAGNTTGGGCAACCAAGAACTACTTCCATGAGGTTGCAAATGGAGGACCGAACAATGAAGAGGCCATTGGGGATAATTGATGATGTGCTAGTTCGGGTACAAGTTCATACTTCCTGTAGATTTTGTGATACTCGACTGTGAGGTTGACTATGAGGTGCTAATCATATTGGGAGACCTTTACTAGATACATGGAAAGCCTTAGTTGATGTGGAAGTTGGGGAGGTCACCTTCCGGGTGGGCGATGAAAAAGTTATATTCCATATGTGCAAGTCAATGAGGCAGCCTAATAGCAACGAAGTATATTCGTTTATGGATCTTGTGACTGAGGTGATTGTTGATGACACAAGTGCTATGATTAATGTGGAAGACCCTTTGGAAGCTGTGTTGTTGAATCATGATGAGGATGAGAAGGAAGGCTTGGTAGAATGTGCAAATGCTTTGCCAGGAATGGGATCCTACATATATGGACCCCGAAAACTTTCCTTGGACCTTGAGAACTGGAAGACTCCACCAATAAAGCCCTCAATCGAGGAGCCACACATATTGGAGTTGAAGTCCTTGCCTTCACACCTCAGGTATGAGTTCTTAGATCCTTGTTCCACATTACCTGTTATTCTCTCTTCGTACTTAACTAACGTGCAAGTAGATTCCACCCTTGCGGTGCTTCAAAGAAGGAAGAAGGCAATAGGTTGGACATTGGCAGATATTTGGGGTATAAGCCCCGCCTTTTGCATGTACAAAATCATATTGGAGGAAGATGCCAAACCCTCCATGGAATCAAAGGAGGTTGAACGAGGCCATGCACGAGGTAGTTAAGAAAGAGATCATCAAGTGGCTAGATGCAGGGGTTGTGTACCCCATTTCTGATAGTTCATGGACTTCGCCGCTACGATGTGTCCCAAAGAAGGGGGCATGACTGTGATCACAAATGATAGAAATGAATTGGTCCCCACAATAACTATCACCGGTTGGAGGGTATGCATGGATTATAGGAAGCTGAACAAAGTGATCCGGAAAGACCATTTTCCATTGCCATTTGTTGACCAAATGTTGGATAGACTTGCCGGACGTGCTTATTATTGCTTTTTGGATGGGAATTCCGGATATAACCAGATTCTTATTGCATCTGAAGATCAAGAGAAGACCACCTTCACTTGTCCATATGGCACTTTCATATTCTCGCGGATGCTATTCGGTTTATGCAATGCACCGACAACTTTTCAGCGGTGTATAATTTCCATCTTCACCGATATGGTGGAGGAATTTCTCGAGGTTTTCATGGATGATTTTTCTATCATGGGGGAATCTTTTGAAGAATGCTTGGATAACTTGGATAAGGTATTGGCACGTTGTGAAGAAACTAACTTGGTGCTGAAATGGGAGAAGTGTCACTTTATGGTCAAGGAGGGCATTGTCCTCGGTCACATGATTTCCATGAATGGCATTGAGGTTGATAGAGCAAAAATTGAAGTGATATCCAAACTCCCTCCCCCTACTTCCGTAAAGGGAGTGAGAAGTTTTCTAGGTCATGCGGGGTTTTACTGCCGATTCATCAAGGACTTTTCTAAGGTGGTAAACCCCTTGTGTAAACTCTTGGAGAAAGATGCCAAGTCCCTTTTCAATGAAGATTGCATGAAGGCATTTGAACTACTCAAGTATAAGTTGACTATCACTCCTATTATCACCGCGCCAAATTGGCGCTTCCATTTGAGCTCATGTGTGATGCAAGCGATGTGGCAGTTGGTACGATATTGGGGCAACAAATTAATAAGATTTTTCATCCGGGCTACTATGCTAGCAAGACCTTGAATGAGGCCCAAGTCAAATATACGGTGACCGAGAAAGAACTCCTAGCTATTTTCTTTGCCATGGAGAAGTTTTGCCCGTACCTAATGGGTACAAAGGTGATTGTTCACACCGACCATGCGACACTTTGTTATTTGATGAGCAAGAAAGACTCTAAGGCAAGGTTGATGCGGTGGGTTCTTCTATTGCAAGAGTTTGATCTAGAGATGCAAGACCGAAAGGGTAGTGAAAATCAAGTGGCGGACCATTTGTCCCTATTGGAGGAGGAGGGGAGACCACATGATGACCTTGAGATCAATGATTCATTTCCTGACAAATAGCTCCTTTCCATTTCTATAACCGGGATGCCATGGTTTGCCGATGTGGCCAACTATCTAATGAGTGGAATTGTTTCGAATGAGTTCTCCTCTAACCAACAGAAGAAGCTCAGACGGGACTGCCTGGACTACTATTTGGATGGGCCGTATCTCCTCAAAATTTGCACTGATGGTGTTATCCGGAGATGTGTTCAAGAAGAAGAGCAATTGGGTATTCTTGAAGCTTGCCAATCTTCACCCTATGGTGGTCACCATGGTAGGGCAAGAACTGCTACAAAGGTCCTAAGTTGTGGATTCTATTGGCCTACCTTATACAAAGACGCTAGCGAGCTCGTTAAGTGTTGTGATGATTTCCAATTCAACCGGAATTAGAGCATTATACAAAGGTCATAAGTTGTGGATTCTATTGGCCTACCTTCTGTGGGATGTAGCTTTCAATCTTTGGGTGGAGTAATTGAATGAACTTGTTGAGTTCCGGTTCCATGCTTACTCCAGTTCGTCCTTGTATAAGGACAAGATGAAGTGCCTATATGATAAGTATATCCGGAACAAAGAATTCAAAAAAGTGACCTTGTTCTTTTATTCAACTCTCAGTTACGGATGTTTCCGGGAGAGCTCAAGTCGAAGTGGAGTGGTCCTTTCGAAGTGGTACATGTGACTCCTTTCGGTGCCCTAGATTTGAAAAACAAGAATAGTAGGATCTTTAGAGTCAATGGGCACCGAGTGAAGCACTACCTTGGCAAGATTGATGATAGACACGTTGTGTCCTTGATCCATTTCAAATGATGGTGGTAACATACGTCGTGCTGCGACCTTAAATCAGGTGCTTCTTGGGAGGCAACCCATGTGTTTTTCTTTCTTTTGATTTTTTTCTTAGATTAGACATTATTTTGGACTGATTGGTTGTGAAGTGTATGTAGGAATTGGCTGTACAGTGCAGGAAATTGACAATGAAAATATTTGGCTAAGTGGTGAACTTTCGCGGACCGTGCTCAAAATTTTGCGGACCGCATGAGCACTTTGCGGCCGCACAATTCTGCGTGCGGTCGCGTAGCTGAAATGGAAAAAATGCCAACTCTCTGAAGTTGGCCTGTCAAAATTCCTTCAGATTTCATGGCCGCGTTCAAACTTTCACGGTCCGCAAAAATTGTGCGGCCGCGGCCAGTTTTTTGCGGACCACGCCCGAGCATTAGAGGCAGTAGCCGACCAGTCTAAGGAGCCTACTGCCACTTTAAACACTGCTGAGGTGCTGATTCGGATGATCAGAAACCCCGTAGTCCCCCAGTCAGAGGATGTGGACATCCAGTTAGAGGATACAGAGGGTGCTGATGACCCGATGCAGACTGAGACCACATAGGGAGTTTTCTCTACTCTCTACCCCTTTTTCCCTGTTCTTATTTGTTTTGTGCATTGAGGACAATGCTATTTTTCATATGGGGGGTGGTCCATTTGGATTTGATGACATTTGGTATGTAATAACCATTATACTATTTTTCTTTATCTTTATTTATCTTTATTTTCACTTTTAGTATGTATACATTCTTACCATTATGTATATATTCGCTTTACTTCATTTTGTACATATTCAGTCTACTTTACTTCATAACTACTTTCGTTGTTTTTCCTTAGTAGCATTGCTTCTTATTTACTTTAGTAGCTTCTTTTTAAGTTGTTAGCTTCTTTTTACGTTTTGTATGAACAATAAGCCTTTGGTTTTCTTAATGCCATGGTTCTTTCCAAAGGGGTACGTTGTGTGAACCGGGTGGCTCTTCCCAACGATGGATGTCTTAACAACCTTCTTAAGGGATTGAGTCTGTTTTCTTTTATGTTTTTGTATATATAGTAGTAATGAATAAAAGTGTCTCAAGCAGGCTTTACTTGGTACTAACACATTTACATTCGACAATATGGTTAGAAACAAGTTGATTCGCAAAGATTAGCTCTAGTTATGACCTTTAGACTCTTGTGTTGACTAAAACAATCATCGAGTGGTTTCTTTGAGCCATTTGTGATTTTCAATCTTAGCTAGGGTTGTTGTGGGCCCTCGACTCTGTTCTCTTTAACAATCCAACAGCTTGAGAGGTGAGGTATTGAATTGCAAGTCCAAGTTCCGTGCCAATAAGTCTAGAACTTGCCCTGAATGTTTGTCTAGGCAAAATTCTAAGTGTAGATCGACTTGAGAAATGATTGTAGGATCTCATTGATCCAACTGGAAACTTGAAAGCTTCCGTAGCCTACCAATGTGACATCCCTAGTCAACCCCTTTGAGCTGAAGCCCTTTTTAATTCAATAGCTATGTTACAAGCCTTTATCTGTTGTATAATGACCCTCTCTTGTACCCGATCTTTCCTTAGAATTCTTGATATAGTTGGCAAAAGCATAAGTTTGGGGGAGAGACGAGGAATTTAAAAATGATAAAAGGTTCAAAGAAGAAAAAGAATTTATGAAAAGGAAAGGCAAAGGAAAAGAAGAAAAGCCAAAAAGAAATACATCAAAAAGAAAGTGAAGGTTGAATGGATTCAAAGAACGCAATGATGAAAGGCATGGAATGATGAGAAAAGGAGAAAATTGATTGTCATGAGTAACCTTCTTAAGAGTGACAGTGTATCTCTCTAGTTCCCCTATGGAAGAAGAAAATGACTCAAATAGTTGAGAAAGTATGAGCCGAAATGAGAAAATGGAGTGCTTAAGTAAAGATGAAACCATCATAGTTAGATAAGTCCTACCTTGATCCAAAAGTCTTCATTACATCCCAATAAAGCCTTATATGATTTCAAGTTGAGTGAGCTTACATTAGTGGTGATTTACATAAGGGGCAAGCTTATGGTACTTAGAGCCGGACTTGTGGTATTCTTTTGAGAGTGATGGGCGCACTTCTTCACAATCCTTGTTTTGAGTGGTACATTCTAAAAAGTGAGATTTGCTCATGGAGAGTAGAGGGGGAGGAGTTTGGGATCCACAATGACCTACGTGAGCGAGATTCCTTGATGAATTGAGTCAACTCTTGATGCTCTAGTGTCACATTAAAACTATTGTACTCAAAAGGTCATAACATGATGTTGTTGATAATTCATTTGTGTTGAGGGTAATTGTTAGTCCCAATTGATGCCTAATGGAGTCACCTTAGGCCTGCTGAAATATCCTTTTTTTTTGTGGGGGTGGGAATTACCCTATTTGCTCGAGGACAAGCAAAAGCTTAAGTTTGGGGGAGTTGATAAGTAGGGATTTTAACCTATTATTTGCTCTCTTTTACTTCTGTTTAGGGCCAAATATGCGTGGAAGTATTCACGGAAACTAATGTAATAAGCTTGCTTGCAGGGATTGTTTAAAATGAGCCAAAGGAGTCATAGATAACACATAAAGGAGTCAAATAGGGTAATTCCCACCTCCACAAAAAAAAGATGTGAAATGTGAGCCGCACAAATATTGTGTGGCCGCGAAAGCTACAACGCGGTCGCGAGCACTATTTCGAGGTCCGCAAAAGGAAGATTCAGAGAGATGGATTTTTGGGCTAAAATATTAACGCGGACTGCATCAGAAAGGTGCGTCCGCGAAAGTAACTACGCGGCCGCTATTGGAATTACGCGGACCGCGGTTGCTGAGGTTCAGAGAGCTTACATTTTAAGCAAAAACAAAAAGTGTGGTCTGCGTTAAGATTATGCGGCAGCGGAAGTCTCCTAAGCGACCGCGATGGAAATTACGCGGTTCGCGAAACCATGCTCAATCTAGATTCAGAAGTGAAGAACGCGGACTGCGATCAGAATTACGCGGCCGCTAATGCAAGAGTGCAGCCGCGGTCAGAATTACATGGCCGCGTAACCTCCGCAGGGGTATTTTTGTCCAAAAAATTTAACTTAGTATAAATAGAACTTTTTTCATTTTTAGGTCATGTTGTGTGTTTTGCTGAGCACGTAAGACGGCTGTAACTGCCCTTTTGGACAATTTTGTATTAGATTCACCTTATAACATTAGATTTTCATATTTTAATCTAGTATTATGAATTTTATCTTCTTTTCATCTTTAATTTCTGTTATTTCCATGAGTAGCTAAACTCATAGCTAGGGTTGTGACCCAACCCTAGTGTGGGTATTTAATTTTAGGGCTTGAATGTGAAAGGGTTAGTGATATTTAGTCTAGTTCTTGCTAGAACTCAAGAATTAATGGTTGCAAACATTGATTCATACCTTTATGACTTAGTCTCTACTTGAGAAAGAGGGATTAAGTCTAGGAAAACTAGGCTAATAAGGAATTGGGGTGAACTCAAGAAATTAATAGCCCCAATTAGAGGGTTAATCCTAGAGATAGTAATACCCAACTTGAGCTAATATCACTTGATTTGCAAGAATACCCATTTAGACTTAAGAAAGCCAAATTGCGTAAAATTACTCAAATTACCGAGAGGTATAGAGTTAGTACCCGGGTGTGATTGCTATATTACAATCCTAATTAATCAAGCTTGCCCTAGATTTTTCTACACGTTAGATATCCACCTAGGTAGAAGTCTCTACCCTAGTCTCTTTAAACATTTGAAAAACAACAACAAAAATATAGTCCTTAGTTTCAATTATTGCAATCTTTAGAGTAAAGTTAGAAAATAGAAACACCAATCAAGTTTGTGGAAATGTAATTAAAGCCAAAACTTGCATTTAACTTAGATATACACCTAATCCCATATTCTAACTCCCTGTGGATTCGATCCCGACCTTTGTTGGGTTTATTATTGCATCGACTGCCTTGCTACTCAATTGTGGTGTTAGTTTGGCACAGATCAACCCGCAGGTGCGAGCAAATTGGCGCAGAAGCGAAGTTGGGTGGATTGGTCAGGGGTGGCAGGTGCGTGGGAAAGGCCGCATCTGCGATGCCCGCAAATGCGCAATGTTGTCCGCAGGCGCGAAGTTAAACCGCAGAAGCGTACGAGATTTTCGCAAAAGTGCACGTGCAGATGCAGCCCTTTTCATCGGAGGTGCGGAGGCAGAGGGGGCAAGTGATTTGCGCATAAGGTCTCATTTTTTGCATAAGCGCACGCGTAGGTGCCAGCCCAGGCTCCGCAGATACAGAAATGCCTGGGCAGTGTTTAAAACCGAAGGGCTTCGTGATTTTTGTCATTTTAGACTTTGCAAACTCGGTTTAGAGCAAGTTTTGAGAGCCTTTTCGAGAGATTTCTTGAGGTAAGACCCTTGTGCTTATTTTTTGATCAATAATCTTGCTTCCCCATTTATTTTTTCACTTAGTTAGTGTGTGTTTAAGGTGGAATTTGGGAGTTTGAGACCAGGGATTTGGAAAGTTTGATTTATGGATTTGAATTACCATTTGGTTTCTATTTTAGTAAATTTGGTATGGTTAGACTCATGAGTGAATGGGCTTTTGAATTTTGTATCTTTTACCCGATTCTGATACGTGGGCCCGGGTCGACCTTTTAGGACGGATTTCGAAAATTTTATTAAAATATTAATTTCATTAATTAGATGAGTCTATTATGGTTGTATTCAGGATATGGAATTGTGTTTGGCTAGATTTCGACCATTCGGAGTGGGATAATCGAGGAAAAGGCATTCTTACGGATTGATTGAGCTTGACTCGAGGTAAGTGGTTTGCCTAACTTTGTGTGGGAAAAATCCCCTTAGGATTTGGAACTATTGTGATATGTGAGCACCGTGTACGTGAGGTGACGAGTACGTACACGAGCTAGTTATTGTAAAACCCAATTTTTACTGAGCAGCAAGCTGTTTTCCTTTTATTTTGAGTTATACCATTTTAGTAAGTATTAATCTGTTTTCATTCTTAATTGAGTTATTACAATATGTGTAGCTAACCTGTTTAGTCTAATATCGCATGTCTACGTGCTTTAATTGCTTACTTGAACTATGTGAAGCATACCTAGTTGCTTTTCCTGCCTTTTCCTTGTTCTTTATCAGTATAGCCGTAGAAATCTTACTGTTAACTGTTGTATTTGTCGTTTGATTGGTTTATTTACTTTTGAGACTACGAGGCGGTTCCTCGGGAGTTCTCCCAACATATTTACTTTGGGACTATGGAACGGTATTTCGGGAGATCCCCCTGTACTGCATATTTACTTTGGGACTACGGAACGGTATTCCGGGAGATCCTCCTATACTGCATATTTACTTTGGGACTACGGAACGGTATTCCGGGAGGTCCCCCTGTACTGCATATTTACTTCGAGACTACGGAACGGTATTTCGGAAGATTCTTCTGTCTTGCATATTTTTTTGGGACTACGAGAGGGTATCTCGGGAGATCCCCTGTTGTATTTATGTGTATTGAGTTGTAATCTTCTATGAATTCTTTCTTGTTAAATTTCAATCTTTATTTTAATGCGATATTTCATTCTTGCCTTGCTTTATTATCATATTCCAGTAGGGCCCGGACCTGGCCTCGTCTCTACTCTACCGAGGTTAGGCTTGGGACTTACTGGGTACTAATTGTGGTGTACTCATGCTACTCTTCTGCACATGTTTTTCGTGTGCAGATCCAGGTGCTCCTTATCAGCCGCACTATCAGTGAGCCGGGACAGTTTTGGAGACTTCAAGGTATATCTGCCGCATACGCAGACCTCGGAGTCCCCTTCTACTGTCTCATGTCTATTATCTTCTGTATTTTTCCTTGTTAGACTCTGATGTATAGCGACACTAGATTTTTTTCTTTTGTATTTTGTGATTCACGATGTTCCTGGTTTTGGGATTACTATGTATTTTGAACAGTTAGTTGTTAAATTTATGTTTTCATTTCATTATTCCGCAAATGTTAGGCTTACCTAGTCGTAGAGATTAGGTGCCGTCACGACGTCATACGGAGGGGAAATTGGATCGTGACAGTAATGCCATCCCTCTTCTACACTCACTACAAAACACTGGCCCAAGCTGAGATGTTTTTTAACTCTAGAATAACAGTTCAGCTTTTGGTCTCAAAACCAACTCAAACTATCCAAATTATCTAGTTAAATCTCAAAAGCTAATGTTAACCAACTAGTTCAGAGCTGTTGTATATTGAAAATAAAGCCGGAGAAACTAGTTCACAACTGAAAGATTACTACCTGCAGCTTTCCAGATTCAAAGGGCACCTATTTTTCTATCTAGATAAGTAGGTTTATTGAGCAAAATCAAGTATACCGAGATGAATATCATTAAGTAACTGTCTAATACACAGCACCATCAGACCAACAATAGTTGCTATAATAGTCAATGTTACTGGTACACGAATTAAAAGTAGGAGGACGAATTAAATTTATTAAAGCCGACGAAAACATTAGTTCACTGAAATCTGATCATCGTCATTGGGTTGGCTTTATCATTTGTCAAATGGTATTAACTGGTGCTGTCACCTTTCTTGATTTGATAGGTGACATTGGAGAAATAATGAGAACCATTGCAGTAGTACTTAACATGCACGAGTAAAAGCTGGTCAGGGAATAGCTCGGCATCCTCAGAGACTAGACCGTGGCCTTAGCTATACGTAAACGACTGACTTCAAGAAGATCAGAGATACTTCCCACATCAAAATAATTTGGTGGACGGGCACGATACGTGGCATAAGTATCACATGACAAGGAAGAGTTTATCGACCACGAAAAGTATGTGTCTGTACTAGAAAGCATTAAAATTTCAGATGGCTACAATGAACTGTTGGAACTGTTTTATTGCTATTGTTTCCTGTTGTTTGGATAATCCTCTCTACTCCATATGAGAAAGAGGAGAAAGCTGTTCCAAGGTACAAAAATATAAGATATAGAGGTATCATTTCAAATTTTATCTATTGTTTCTCCAATTCCTTGGTGTGTTATAAATACAGAAGAAGGGATAAATGGGCATTATACCATGAAATTTATCTAAATACTGAAGAGATGTATACATTGGTAGGACAATAATGTGCACTATAAGTCCTAAATGTTTTGGCATAAGGATGTCTTCTATTCTGCTAATGATTGAAAATTCTATTATACATAAACAGTTAAGGTAACTTTTTATCAAACACATCAGATTACAGTTTGATCAAACACATTATAAGATTTAGCCTTCATTCTAAACCAAAAGAAAGCAATATTCAGCTCCAACCGCATAAAAATACTGAAAGCTGCAGCAACTGTGCAACTAAACAAGCAAATTAATTCATTAAGTTTCGTGAATGATTCTACAATATCAAACTTGCTAGCTTAGCCACTTCAAATAAATAATTTATATTGATTAGTAAAAATTATCTCTTTGTATACGGTCGAAATAGATTTCGGCCTTCCTACGTTCGACCGAGTTCGAGTGTTAAAAAGTCGGAATGAGATTTTGGGAGTGAGCTCCGAAGTCGGTACTAAC
>AWOL01S0040956.1:4399-15196 GCA_000715115.1 Nicotiana otophora | reverse complement strand
CATGCATAAGATCAAGTTGGAGGATGGCGATAAACCATCCATTGTACATCAAAGAAGACTCAATGAGGCTATGCAAGAGGTTGTCAAGAAGGAGATTATCAAGTGGTTGAATGCCGGGGTTTTCTACCATATCTCCGATAGTTCATGGACCTCTCTGGTTCGATGTGTCCCAAAGAAGGGGGCATGACGGTGGCCACCAATGATAAGAATGAATTACTGCCTACAAGAACGGTGAGTTGATGGAGGGTGTGTATGTATAATTGCAAGCTCAACAAAGTAACAAGGAAGGATAACTTTCCACTTCCTTTCTACAACCAAATTCTCATCGCTCTAGAAGATCAAAAGAAAACAACATTTAAATGTCCCTGTGGTACTTTTGGTTTCATGAAGATGCCATTTGGTTTGTGTAATGCACCATTGACTTTTCAACGGTGTATGATGGCTATTTTCACGGACATGGTGGAGGACTACCTTAAAGTTTTCATGGATGACTTCCCGGTGGTTGGGGATTCTTTTGATGATTGTCTTGCAAAGTTTGACAAAGTGTTCACTAGATGTGACGAAACCAACTTGGTACTCATGATTGTCTTCCTCGTGGTTAAGGAAGGTGTTCTCCTTGGCCATAACTTCGGTGAAGGGCGGACGTAGTTTCCTAGGCCATCGGGTTTTTACCGGCTCTTTATTAATAATTTCTCTAAAGTGGTGAACCAATTGTGCAAGCTCCTTGAGAAATATGCCAGGTTACATTTCAATGATGATTACGTGAGAGCTTTTGAATTGTTAAAGCTCAAGTTTACAACTACTCCCATCATCACCGCTCCAAATTGGAGTGTGCCTTTTGAACTCATGTGTGATGCAAGTGACGTAGCAGTGAGGGCTGATTTGGGGCAACATATCAACAAGATTTTCCATTTGGTCTACTATGCTAGTTAAACCATGAATAGTGCCCAAGTCAACTATATCGTTACTGAATTTGAAATTGAAAAGTTCCACCCACACTTGATAGGTACCAAAGTTATTGTCCACATGGACCACGTGGTGCTTCATTATCTTATGAGCAAAAAGGACTCCAAAGCTGGGTTGATGAGATGGGTACTCTTGTGGGAAGAATTTGATGTTTTCATCCAAGATAGGAAAGGTAGTGACAGGAAGCGGCGGACCACTTGTCTCATTTGGAGGAGGAGGGGAGGCCATATGATGGACTTGAAATAAATGACTCCTTCCCCAAAGAGCAACCTCTGGCAATTTCAATGAAAGATGTGCCATGGTCGGACTTGGCAATTTTTCTTGTGCGTGGAATCATTTCGGATGAGTTCTCTTGTGGGAAGAATTTGATGTTTTCATCCAAGATAGGAAAGGTAGTGACAACGAAGTGGCGGACCACTTGTCTCGTTTGGAGAAGGAGGGGAGGCCACATGATGGACTTGAAATAAATGACTCCTTCCCCAGAGAGCAACCTCTGGAAATTGCAATGAAAGATGTGCCATGGTTGGCGGACTTGGCAATTTTTATTGTGCGTGGAATCATTTCAGATGAGTTCGATTCAAACCAAAGGAAGAAGCTCAAAAGGGATTGTCAAGATTATTATTAAGATGAACCATACCTTTTTCGGAATTGTACGGACGGGGTAATTCGGAGGTGTGTATCGGAAGAGGAGCAAGGTGATATTCTTGGGGCTTGTCACACTTCGCCATATAGTGGTCATCATTGTGAGCAAGAACGGCGGCCAAAGTGCTTAGTTGTGGTTTCTAATGGGCTGCTCTTTACAAGGATTCTAGTGAGTTTGTGAAAAGATGTGATGAATGTCAACGAGCCAGTGGAATCTCAAGGAAAAATGAAATGCCTCTCACAACCATTTTTGAGATTGATATTTTTGATGTTTGGGGCGTTGACATCATGTGCCATTTTATGAGCTCTTGTGGAAATACCTACATCCTGGTCGTGGTGGATTATGTGTCCAAATGGGTTGAGGCTGTCGCTTTACCCAACAATTAGGCGAGAAGTGTAGTTGTTTTCTTGAAGAAGAATATTTTCACAAGATTTGGTTCTTCACGTGCAATCATAAGCAATGGGGGGTCACACTTTTTCAATAAAGCTTTTGATACTTTACTTAGCAAGTATGGTGTTACTCACGAGGTCATGACTCCCTCTCAACAACAAGAAAATGGGCAAGTGGAAGCCTCAAATTGGGAGATAAAGTGTGTCTTGTCTAAAATGGTGAATGCGAATCGAATGGATTGGTCCAAGAAGCTTGATGATGCTTTATGGGCCTATCGGACGTATTACAAAACACCTATCGGGATGTCTCTATACAGGTTGCCAATCAATGAACTCCATTTCTTGGAAAGAAATTCATTGTGTTTAGAGTGGTGTTCGACAAAGCTTGTCCTCTTCCGGTGGAACTAGAGCACAAGGCAATGTGGGGTCTAAAGAAGTTTAATCTTGATTGGGATATAGCCGCTAACTTGAGGGGCGCACATTTGAATGAATTGGATGAGTTTCGGTACCATGAATATGCGAGTTCATCCTTTTACAAAGAAAAGATGAAATATCTTCGTGACAAATACATTTGGAACAAATAGTTCAAGGTGGGCCATCTAGTATTGTTGTTTAACTCAAGGTTTAGAATATTTTTCGGGAAGCTAAATTCCAAGTGGAGTGGTCCATTTGAAATTGTTGGTGTGGCACCTTTTGGTGCATTAGACTTGAAGAATAAGAAAGATGACGTATTCTGAGTCAATGGTCACCAGGTGAAGCACTACTTGGCCAAGGTTGGAGATAGCCACATGGTGTCGATCATTTACTTCACTTGAGGGAGCTTTGACATTGCTTCTTGCTGCGACGTTAATTAGGCACTTCTTGGGAGACAACCCATGTTATTTTCCTTTTCTTTTGTAGTAAGATTTTATTTGTGTTCTCGCGTGATTTGAAGTGTGCTACAGGGTTGAGTGGACTTTCAAGAAGGGTGAACTAAAAAATGGTCAAGTGTTCAAGGATCTGCGAACCATACAATTCTATGTGCCAGAACAGAAGGACATTCGCGGTCACACATTTCACATGCGGACCGCATAATTATGATCATGCAAAAGTGTAAAAATGTCAACTCTTCGAAGTTTGAGACTATCAGTGCGGGGCTAATCTGCGACCACAAGAGGAAATTTGCGACCGCACCCAAAAATGCGCGGACCACACATTAAGATCAAAGAATGCTGACCCATGTGATAGAGTGCGGACCGCACATGGAAATCTACGGCCGAACTTGACTCCTTTTACCTCTTAAGATTCTTAGTATAAATAGAAATCTTGAGTTCATTTTACACTTTTCCCTTTCCTCAAAATCGTTATTACTCTGCAAGATTCCTGAGAGGTTTTCATTTTCCTCCCACACACCCACCTGTGCTTATACATCCAACGTACTCACTCTATCTGGTATGGTTCATTTCATGTTAATTTTTTGTGTTAGTTTAATTTTTAAAATTTTAATTTCTTTTTAGGCCTTCTGTTATTAGAGTTCATCCATATGCCCATGTGGGGTAGATCTGAATTGGGTAGTTGATAATACATAATATAACGGGTTGGGTTAATGAGATTTCATGTTTATACCGTGTTTCCATGTCTATTAGTATAAGTAATTGCAAAATCTAAGTAAAAAAGAATATATGTGCGTAATTTTGAAAATCTGCGGCCGAACTTGAATTTGTTTCTTCTGCAGTTTAGGTGTTATGGGCAAACTGGTGAAGCAAGTGCATCTGCATCTGCACTTTAATTGTGCAGACCACGGAAATCGTAAAGGGGTCCCATTCAACAATGTACAGACCGCAGATGTATTCTGCTACCGCAAAACTGCCTCTGCACTATCATTAGAGAGGGGCTTTTGGGCCTTTGATATATTTTGACAAATGTGTGGCCGCACTAGTAATTGTACGGTCCGCACAAGTAATTGTGTGGTCCGCACTTCCTGTCTACGGCTGCACAGCAAAAATTAGTGGACTGCAGATCCCAGTTCCAATAGCCTGTTTTTTTTGTCGTATTTTCACTGTATCCACAATGTTCTCCCTTGCCTACATAACTCTTGCATTTGTTTAATGATGAGTTGCAACTAACAATTTTCTTTGCTTTGATACATGCAATGGTTCGATCGCACCGCGATGGTGAAACTACTAAAGGAAAAGGTGAATCTTCTAGGGGTTGAGGTAGAGGTACCTTGCCCCTTGGCCAGCCCAAAACCATTAGGAAGAAGACCACAACAGGTAGACAGAGAGGTGCAGACCTCTCAGAGTCTTGTTCCTATGTCCCGTCTAGGGAAGCTTAAACTCAGTCTATATTCAGGAGGAGCAGACACCAACACAGTCTAGGCCATAGGGGAGATTTCAACTCATAGATGAGGCCTCCTTATCTCACAACACTTCCGAGGGTTCAGAAAGTGCTAGCCAGACCTCTGATCCCACAACTGCCCCAGACACAAATGCACAGACTGTATAGGATATCCTCGATGATGTTAGAGGGGGAGATGGTACATCCACGGGTGTGGAGAGATTGAAGAAAAGGGAGATATGGGAGGTTAGGTTCGTTAGCTTGATAGCCTTCATTGACTTCCGTATGTGGTGGCCAGTATGATCCTTGACACTTGAGCAGCAGTTTCCCTTGAAGGATTTGGATAAATACAACCCGACAGTGTTGAGGAAGTTCAGACCAAGAAAGGGCTAGATGTGGTTTACTAAGAGAGTTTAAGATGCAAAGGAGTACATCATCCCAGAGTTCTACGCAAATGTTTCTCTCATCAAGAAGGGGACGAAGGAGAGTAAAGTATGCAACCTCAAGATGATGTTTGATTAGCAGATACTAAATGCCTACTTGGGGTTTGAGGTCTTAGAGATAAGGGAGTGCCTATAGAAGTGTGCAATGAAAGTAGAAGTACGACCTTGGCTAGCAGAGATATTAACACCACTAGGACCGCTACTACCATGGATCACTGTTGGGGTTCCCATTTAGCGGAACACATTGAGCTTTGAAGTGAAGGGATGGGAGACCTTTGTTTGCAGCAGACTTGATCTGTGCCAGAAAGAGACTCATCTTCCTCTTCCTCGTGAAGTGTTTGTGGCATCTTTCATGGCCAGGTACCCAATTAATGTGGCTACCGTGATGTCGGCCAACATTTCATTGTTAGCACAACATACGAACACGGCCTACCCTTATCCTAACACTATCATAGAGTACCTCACTGATGTATAGTTAGATCCAAGGTTATATGACACCAAGGTGAAGCCGAAGAATCCATTTGACTGGTATTTGTTGATAGATGTGACAAACCTAAAGAAGTGATCTCAGCCTTGTACCACGACAGGTCAGTCTAATGAGCCGAGAGTTGTAGTCACCGAGACAACTGACATTCCATCTACCTCTGTTGAGCCCTCTTCTAGTGCTACTACTATGCCTCTGCCATCACCCTCATGTCTTACCACAACCCCTAGGGTAGCCCTTGCTATAGCTCTGAGGTGGGTGCCCATGCTTACAACTCGATTATCCTCTCTACGAGTCTTCAATACATGTGTTAGTCTTAACAACTGGATGAGAATGACTACTTCAAAGTTTCCTGACATATATAGTATTGTTGGAGCGTAGTCATCTATACTGGTACCACAGGTCTTCTATGATCTTGATGAGAAGTTGAAGAAGATTCTGGACAACTAGAAGATGACCATGGACACTATGGTACATAACAAGTTAGTTATTGAGGCGTTGGCCAAAGAAGTGAAGAAGATGAGGAAGTCCCAAGCAAGCAAGAGATCGGATGATAATCTTAGTAATGTGGTGACCATACTTGTGACGGTTGGGGATCTACCCTTTGATATGTTACTTGACCCATACCAGTCCGTCCCAGATCCATATGCACCATCTGCACAGGTTGCACTAGCTGGCCAGTCTGATGAGCCATGCCTTACTGCTGAGGCAATGTGTGTGGTGTTTGCGACTGCCACCACTCCTAGATATGATGATGATGATAAGTTGGTTGACCTAATGGCAGATGATATTGTTGGGGACACTGAGATGTCCAAGGATCCATAGGGAGTTTTCTTCGCCCTCTCTCTTTTCACTCTTATATGTTTAAGCATTGGGGACAATGCTTACTTTTATTCGGGGGGAGGGGGTGGAGTTTATTTGATTTGACATATGACAAATTTTGGAAACATTTGGAGCGTAATAATTTGATGGTTCTGTTCCTTTTCTTATTTGTAGTTTTTCTATCCTTAGTAGTTATTATTCATTAGCTTCTTTAATTTTCCACTTTAGTTATTGTTTTGTTAGTATCATCTTCTTATGTTTTCGTAAATAATAAGGCTTTGGTTTTCTTACTGCCACGATTATTTCCAAAGGTAAGTTTTGTGTGAACCGGATGACTCGTCCCGAGGATGGATGGCGTGACAACCTTCTTAAGGGAGTGAGTCAGTTTATATATGTTGAGGTAATTATAATAGTAATAATAAAAGGCCTAATCAAGTCATTCTCTTACAAAGAGTCATTCATGCTTCATGTGGTACCAACACACTTAACTACGTGCTTATGGTTTGAAACAAGGTTTTTGAAAGAAAATAACTCTAGTTAGTGACTTTGAGACTCTTGAGTTGACTTTGGTAATTATTGAGTGGTTTATTGGACCATAGTGATCTTTAACTTGATTGTGGTTGTTGTAGACTCTCGACTCTATCCTATTTTAAGGTTTAGTTAAGTGAGGAGTGAGGTGATCTTTCGTTGCTAGTCCAAGTGCCCGTGCGAATGATCTGGAACTTTCCCCGAATGTGCTTCAAGGCGAAATCCTGAGTTTTCTTGGTTTGGGAAATTATTGTAGGATTTCCTTGGTCCGTTTGAGCTTTATATTGCCAACCAATGTTGTTATCCCTAGTCAACCCCCTTTGAGCTTCTGGCCTTTCTCATTTGATAACCATGGTATAAGCATTTACCCGTTTTGTCGTGATCCTCTCTTGGCACCCGGACCTTCCTTAATACTCTTGTGAAATATGTGGCCTAAGGCATAATGAGGGAGAGTTGAGGAATCTGAAAAAGGTAACAAGGCACCAAAAAGATAAAACAAAGGATTTCTATGAAAAGAGAAGGCAAGCAAAAGAGAAAGAACAACAAAAAAGAAAAAGAGAAAATGCAAGAAAGATAATAGAGGGGGAGATGGTAGATCCACGGGTGTGGAGAAAAAGAATGAAATGCACAAGAAAGAGTGATGTCAAGTCTCTCTAGACCCCAAGAAAAAGAGAATGCCTATAAAAATCGGTAATTGAGAGCCAAGAAATGAATATATGGAGTGCTTAAGGAAAGGTGTAACCACTTAACCAAATGGTATCCTACCCGAATCCAAAATCCTTCATTACAACCCGAAATAAGTCCTACTTGATTCTGAACTGAGTAAGCTTACATTAGTGGTGATGTACACAGGGGCAAGTCTATGGTACTTGAAGCCGCACTTGTGATATTTTGTTGTGAGAGAAGAGTAAAACTTTCATTGATCTAAAGATTAAGTGCTAACCTTTATAGTGAACTTCGCAATTGGAAAGTAGAGGAAGAAAAATGTGGATTCCACCATGATCTACATGATATAACAAGAGTCCTCGATGAGTAAAGTCAATTCTTGAAGCTCAAATGTCACATTAGAACTATAGGTGCATGATATATGAATGGTCAACTTATTGACAATGCACGAGTGTTGTGTGTAATTGCTGGTCCCAACTGGGTATGGATGGCTTACCATTGACTCTCTGAAATGATATTTCACTCTGAGGAGGTGGGAACTAATCTATTTGCTAGAGGACGAGCAAGGACTTAAGTTTGGGGGAGTTGATAAGTGTGGATTTTGACAACTTTTTAGTAACTTCTTGCTTTAGTTTTAGTCTAAAATTGTTGATTTATGTTCCCAAAACTAATCGAAGTGTGCAAATTGAAGGAATGTTGGAGATCTAGACTCTAATGATGAAACCCAACTAAAAAGGTACAAACTATCAGCCAAAGTCCGAAAAAGTGGGCGAATTGGGTGAGTATGGCATCAGATTTCATGGACAGATTCATGTTCAATTTAGAGAATGCGCCAAACATTTTCTACATCTAGAACTTCAAAAATAAGCCGACAGAAACCTTCCACGAGTATGCTACTCATTGGAGATCAGAGTCCATCAAGGTGAGGGCGCCACTTGAAGAAGAACAAATGAACAAGTTCTTTGTCAGAGCTCAAGATCTATAGTATTATGAAAGTTTGATGGTTATCTAGAATCATAAGTTCTCAGACATTATCATGTTTGCAGAAAGGATAAAAGAAAGAATCAAGAGTTGGATGGTTACCAATTTCGAGGCACTACATGCCACAAACAAAGCCTTGTTATCAGGAGGTATCTCAATGAAGAAAGAAGTGAGTGCCGTGATGGTAGCCCGGGTCCCTATATCTCCCCTTACATAACAAACACCTTCACCTACATATCAACCCTCACCTCCAAAATACCATTACCATGCCACTACCTACCATACATATAATACCCAAAACTACTTAAATCCATGAACAAATTTTGACTGCAGAGCTCCCAGAAAATACACCCCAATCGCTGAACCCATAGCCCAACTATATGAGAGACTAAAGACCACTGGTTACGTTACCCCTATTCATATTGTTGTTGTTGAGAACCCTTCCCAGTGGGTTAACCCCACCAACACTTGTGCCTATCATTTAGGTATGAAGGGTCATACCATTTAGGAATGTCGCATATTGAAGGACAGGATTCAGACATTGATTAACACCAAGGTTAAACAAGCAAAGGAAGTCGCACCAAATGTCCTTAATAACCCTCTCCCAGATCATAGGTGTGAGGTACTGAATGTGATAAAAACTAATGAGTAATGGGATTTTGAGGGATCCATCGTACTTATTCCAGAGGGGACGCTCCAAAAATATCTCATGTCACCCTCTCGCTGATATGAGTTTGATGTCGTCCAACATCATTTTATAAGTCTGATGTCCTCCCATGGGGTTATATGGCGGAGGCAAGAAGCAAAGGAAAAGCCAATATGGAAGAGACAGGTGCTACGCAAGGTATGACCAGATCTGGCAGAGTTTATACACCTATGAATCTTGGAAGAACAAGGAAAGAAACTACATCTAAGCCACCTATCGCTGAGACAAACACTAACGATCTTTGGAAGAATGTACAGGCAAGGGAGTACTATGTTGTTAAGGGGAATGCTTTAGAGAGTGAGGAGGAAGCCCCAAGTACTTTGTTCATCAACCCTTGCTCAATCTTTGAAATTCAACAAGTAAAACGCGCAAGGTTTTCACCCAAGAGGTACGATTCTACTCCCTAGCCTTCAATTTCGAGATTGGACTGAAAGTATGTAATGGGAAGTGTGCTTCTTGAGTATCGTTTATGCAAGCATGTACAATAAAGGTTGGTTGGAAGGTTATTGATCTCAAATGGCTAAACATTGGGCTGTGGGTTTAAAGAATCCACCATAGGAGAACCTTGAAACCTTAATACACACCTAGTGCATGATAAAATGCTCAAAAGAGCTGATACCCCCAAATAGTTTCCTACTTATGGTTCAAATTTGTCAAGTTTCTAATAGATTGAAGTCGCTAGGATTCCCGGAGCATTATAGTTATTTAAGGAAGCTCAATCGAGGTATGTTGGCTAAACTCCTCTTGTAGAATCGATTTCCATGATGTCCTCGTAAGTTGAAATTATGGTTGGCTCAATTTCTTATTTCTCAGGTTCCGAGTCCTTCCTAATAGAATTGATTATTCTAAAATAAGTGTTCTGTTGAAAGATGTATGCACTCTAAATGTGTTCCAACTGTTCCTATCATATCATGATTCCCTCCGAGAATATAATTTGGTATGATCAATATACCAAAGGGCGTTTAAAAATCATGTTTCAATTACAAGTTAGTATACCCAATTGTGGAAGAGAAGATCGATGTGCTTAAGACCTTCGTTTGCTCATATGTGTACTTAAAGTCTTGATTTGAAATTCTCTTATTGATGATAATCCATTTTAATGCTTGAATGTTATAGAGTTGAGTGTGAAATGTGAAATACAGTTGACGTGCCGAGAATGAATTACAATTGTGGCCCCTAGTGCTAATGAAATGGAAAGATGTGTGAATGATTATGAAGTGAGTTGTAAATCCTTTAAAGAATACATGCTTTGGGACTATCGGTTAGTCACCGAGTAAGGTTAGGTCTAAATAACCTAACTCCAAAACTACATGTGCCGGTGTAGGAGTGATTGAGGGGTAAATCACTGTGTTGATGTGATGATATGTTTTCCCTTATATGGGATGAGATTGATGTGTTGAGTTATTTCCTCTTAAATGGGATGAGATTATTGCTAGCGAGATGTGATATGATGTCGACCCACACGGCATTGTAGTGAGACGGCTTAGCCGATCGGGGTGTGATCGGACGTCATGCGCACACATGATGTTGTTGTGATTGGATGCCTCGAGGGGAGATGGCTTAGCCGATGGGACTGACATCAAACTACGTGCTAAAAGCATGGTGGTGTATCGGTACTAAAGATCTCCCAACTTTAAAATATTGAAACTTACCTGAAATTTATCTTTCTCTTAGCTTACCACTTTAATACGGTTTAAGGCTCTCATTGATTTTATGTTTCCTTCTTATTTTACTGTTACTCGTTCTATTGAAAGGGTGTTTAGTTTTACATATTAGTATTATTCCATATGTAATGTCATGGGAGGCTTTCCAACCATGCCCCATGACCCCTTGGACGCGCCCCGTGGCGTCCT
>AWOL01S0040955.1:38922-54224 GCA_000715115.1 Nicotiana otophora | reverse complement strand
TATATATATATACAGTGTTACAGTATTTTTACCACCATCGAGCTATAATCGATGGGCAGGCCCCTATTGGGCAACCACTGATCAGATGGTAAGTATATACCGAGCCTACTGTGGCCGAGCGCCTATGAGCGAGCCCAGAATGGCCGAGATACAGAGCCTAGTATGGCCGAGGGCCTATGAGCGAGCCTACTACGACATGGCAATTACACATACCGAGCCTTATAGGGCCGGACAACTTTTTTACCTACTATATGGATAGAGTTGAGTCAGTATCAGCAGGTAAGCATATCTTCAGATTATTTTTGACTCCCAGTTACATTTTGTTATTATATCATCAATTCAGTTTCAGCTTGCAGCTATTTTGTTGCCTTACATACTCAGTACATTATTTGTACTGATGTCCCTTTGTTGGGGACGCTGCATTGCATGCCTGCAGGTCCTGATAGACAGCTGGATAGACCTTCCCAGTAGACAGAGCCAAATATCAGCTTGGTTGGTAAGCTCCACTTCCCCGAAGTTACCAGGTCTAGACCTTGAAGTCCGTTTGATATATACAGGTTTGATGGGTAGGTTGAGGCCATGTCCCGACCATGATACAGTTCAACTATCTCTAGAGGCTTGTAGACAAGTCCTGTATAGTTTGTATAACAGTAGATGTTCACGGCGGCCTCGTCAGTCTGTACATTTATATATATATATGTATATATATATATGAGTTTTTGGGTATGTTTACCCCTTAGATAAGACAGATGATATTTTCAGATGATTCAGAATATGGTCTCATCGGCGTAGGTTGAGGGTTATTCCTCTACAGTTCAGAGTTACAGAGTGGTACGCTCGGGCCGAGTATGGTACCGGGTGCCGGCCACGTCCCTTCAGGTTTGGGGCATGACAGTTTAGTCCTATGGTGTCTGTAGGCCATGTCTAGTAGAGTCATATTTATCGATGTGTTGTGTACCACACTTATAGAAAGGATGCTTATTAATACTAGACGACATGCGCCAGTCGCTAGTACGGATCAAACCCGTCGAAATATCATGGTTTCTATTGAGAAGGATTTGTCCGAAGATCCATATGAGTCATTTGTTCGAGTAGTTTTGATTCCGCCAACAGCAAATGGGGTGAGGGGAGTTTGACCTCGCTAAGGCCCTTAATTTCGTTATCAGGGCTAGTTGATCAGTATATAAAGGGGTGGTGTAGAAATTGGCATAGACGGACACCAGCTCTTCTGACGAGCCAAAGAGTTCATAGTCTTCGGAGTCCTTAATCAGGGTTCGTCTGTGTATGTCATGGGATATGCAAATGAAGAGGAGAGTTGTTAGGACAAGAGGATGAAGGTGGCTGATAACGATGTGAGGATTCTACTTCGAAGTGTGTTTGATCGAAGCTCTCATATATGATCGTGGCAGGATGATTAGAGGTACATTAATCCATCCACTGAAATTTCCTACATTATGAACTTAGGAGGAAACTAATTATTTATTATACAAGAATGAATGTTATTCCATGAGCAATAGACTATGATTGTAAAATGTAAAGGGAGGACCAGAGTTGAAGTAACGGTACCGCAACACTACTTTAGCAAGCTAATAAGATATGGGTTTTAGTTCAGTTTACAGAGAAGATCCTCGCAACATTTACATAGGTCTCTAAGAGTTAACATTAGAGGACTAAGGGAGGAGAGAGGAGTGATCTAGCACCTTAAGAAGTTAGAACTCTGATGGCTGTAATGCCCTAGGGAGGAAATCATGGATAGTACACGACATTTTGGGGAAGTTAGAATAACGGAATAGAAAGTTAAGAATTCAGTTAATAAGTTTACAACCTGAAGATGTCAGTGCCTAGAAGATTGATTAACACACTCATAGGTGATGAATCGATTAGGAAGTAGTTTTAAGGAGGGAGGGTGTCCTAACCCCATGAGACCCCGATAGTTGTTTCATTGGAGTATAGCCCAGGAAGGTATATACATTTAGAATTGGTGAGTATGTCATGTAGATATGGCAAGTTTAAACATTCGAGGACTAATGTTTCTAAAGGGGAGGGGGAGGATGTTACATCCCGCTTTTTAGTAAATTAAAGTTACGCCGTAAGTTAATCAACGTAAGCTCGGGAATGAGATTACTTTTGAGGTTATACGTATTTATTCCATTTATAACTAGTGATAGGTAAGTGTCGTGATGTTCAGAGGATAAACAATCGAAGAAAATATGTTTCGTTGATGTTTGAAATTTTGGGATAAAATACGGTCAAAGCTATAATACTCCATATTTATGGACTAGAGCCATACAATATACTATATGACCATGATAGTAAGGTATATAAAGTATGTTAAATTAGTATTTTGAGTGAATTGGGATGATATTAGGTTGTCATTCTTAAGATGAACAGAATAGGGAATCATTAAAGAACTTAGATTTATACATACAGGATAAGCATGGTGAGAGTAACCTGGGGTTGGGTAGTAGACCTTAGTAATAATGAACCGAAGTAAGTGTTATGGTATAATATAACCTACCAAGATGCAGAAATTCCATAAGATAATCGAGGATATGAAACAAAATATAGCAATAACCGTAAGTTCGCAAAGTACCAAAGCAAAGAACTTCAGTACACCTATAAATGCCCAGAGGGTTAGTTTGTCATAGTTATGATATGTTCACAAAGTGAGGCTTAGAATGATTGGATAAAAGCTGGAGGAAAAAGGAGAAACAAGTCGCATAGGCGTGCGTACAAGGACATAGTCGTAAAAGCTACTTGACAGAAGGTAGCAACAGTTACGATATTGGAAGAATTCGTAACACAGGTCGTGGTGTGATAATGAGGCCTGAAGGGGGAAATGCTCTGGCCTTTGGATTTATCCGCAGAACATTTGCCTAGATTGAAAGGACAGTATAAAAATATTCATAAGTTTTATAGGTTATGAGACTGATAACCATATCAGTCAACAGTTGAGGACGAATGTTCTAAAGAGGGAATGACGCCACACCCATGTTTTCCTATGTAAAAGTACGTCGTAAGTCAGTTGATGTATGCTCGGAAAGTAGATCATCTTTGAATGTATATAAAGTAAGTTAATCATGTTACTTTAATGGTTACAAATAATTAATAACATGAACTTCAAGTACCAAGATGCTAAACAAATCGAAGAAAATAAGTTTTGTCGAAATGGCAAGTTGGGATTGTTATAACCCATACTTTTGGGGTGATAATGCGGTGATTAATATGATAAGGAGGTGGTATTATGAGGTATTTTAGTCATATTATAGTCATGTGTTAATTTTGAAGTCAAACGATGTAGGAAACAAAAGTGGACAAAAGTTGTCGCAAGTTACATTCATAATTTACTTAAAATTTAGATCTAATGTTACTTAGATTTTCTCTTAATATAATTGAAATAAAAATATATGTTTAAGGTGTGTTGGATCATACTAAGGAGTTTTGTGAATGGCAAGAATTTGTGTGGAACATGTTGGATACATTAAGTGGAAAGGATGTTTCAATTAGCACAAGACCCGAATTCAAGCGAATGCCACTCCGAAATATAATAACTTAGGTGGTGATATACCTACCAAATTAAAGCCCCGTGAGTCTATTCCAATGCATCAAACTGTTTGTCATTTGTATATTTCTACAAAACGTTATGGCCATTTTACTAGACCTATGCCATATGCGAGCCCAAATGCGAGACCATGCATATAAGGGGGTTTCTGCCTTATGTGTGTGGCCAAATGTACGGTCACTTGACCAGGTTCCCGGCCGAGCACGTAGGAGACCTATAAATACCCCCAAGGCCGAGTACATAGAGGGGCTAAGTAATTTCATTGAGCTAGAGTTTGCTTATCAAGGGGAACCTGTCCTATACTTCCCTCCCACGAACCAAGGTAATGTTTTTGGAGTAATTCTGAGTTGATTACTACTCCTAAACACTTATATTAACTAGGATTAATCTTAAAGATCCATAGATTTCCATTCAAATCCCCAAATTGGTCAAGAACACTAAAAGTTGGAATTTTCAAGAGTCTCACTACAAGAGGTATGTCTACCATCTCTAACTACTCTACAGTGATTATTTATGTATGAAATATATGATAGGACTTATGGGATGGTGATTTGAAGCCACAAGTGCCTAACCTGAGTTATGTTGGTATTGTAGATATTGTGAAATGGTTTAATTAATGAGATTGATGGTTTGGGTGTGAATTGTTGGGCATGCGTGTGCTAATGGAAGTTGCTGATAGCCTAGAGACGATGGTAAGGTGAATCATTGGTATGAAAGGTGGTTGTTAGGTGAAAAAATTCCATTTAAGGAGATTGTTGAAAGATATTCACGTTAGATGTTTGATAAAAAGAAGATAAAGATGCACATCCTCCATGTGAAATATTCATCTTCATAGGAGCTTTTTGATAATAGTCGTGACCAACATCCATCAGCTCTCGGCTTGTTGGTAAGGTATAGAAATCATAATAATATTGGTACACATGTGTTGCATTATTGTATATTGAAGTTGTTTAGTGTGGTGGACCATCAAAGTACAATTAAGGGGCCAATTTTAGGTATGTTGGCTAAACTACTCTCTTAGATTTGAATTCCATGACGTTTTCGCAAGTTTCAAGTATGGTTGGCTCAGGTTCCTAATAAATTTGACTATTCGGAATGAACCTTGTGTCGTAAGATATATATATATATATATATATATTCAAAATGTGTTTCGGATTCTCTTATCATATTATGTTATCCTAAGGGAAAGTGTTCAAAGTATGATATGTGTATTAATATGTTATGACTCTTAGTCATGTTTCAAACGAAAGTCCATTATGCTTAACTTTGAAAGAATACTCTGTAAGGACCCGTAAAAATTTTAACCAAAATACTCGGGGTTTCATGGTGCCAAGATAGATTCCTGCATGCCAAGATACCCTTCATTGTTGTTCTATAGCGTGCGATAGAGCGGAACGTGAGGTTGTTTTCCCCTAACTCGTGCATTGTTCTAACTTTTAGTAAATGGCACCTAAGAAGAGAGCGGGAATTGTCCAAGAAGCCAATACCACCCCAAGCGTGGTTGTTGATCCCTTACTTGATAATGCGGGTGAGGATAATCCCCCTTCTATCACAATGCCTGATTCATCTATTCTAGAGCATACTGTTGTAGTTCCTACACCCGCGGAGGGTACCACAATCCCTCCCGGTGATAAACCTATTCCACCTCCAGCCCCAGCTCCAGGTCCCGGTATTTCTGATGGGGATCATAGGGGAGCTATTCAGATGCTGACTCAGTTAGTAGCTTCTCAGGCCCAGAGGTCAAATGTTGCACCCACCCTATTTAGTTCGCAAGAGGATTCTTCTAGTTCCAGGGTAAACAAGTTCCTTCAGTTAGACCCTCCAATGTTCACAGGTACTGATCCCGGGGCAGACCCTCAGGATTTCATTGATGAGATGCATAAGACTCTCCGAGTTATGCGTTCTACTGAAGTAGAGGGGGTAGAGTTGGCCTCTTATCATCTGAAAGGGGTGGCATATTCCTAAATTGAAATGTGGGAAGTTTCTCGTGAGGAGGGGAGCCCTCCGGCGAGATGGAGTGAGTTCGCGGATGCCTTCATAGACCATTTCTTGCCTTCCGAGACTAAGGCAGACCGTGTTGTGGAGTTTGAGACCCTTAAACAGGATAGTAGGAATGTGTGGGAGTATCACATGGAGTTCGTGCGCCTGTCAAAGTATGATGTTCATATGATGCCGACTATGGAGGCAAGAGTGCGCCAATTTGTGTAGGGACTTAGCCCTTTGGTTATTAATGAGGCTGCCACAGCTGCTCTAACGTCTGACATCTATTATTGGTCGCATACCTGAGCCAAAAGTTTAGGCCCCTGAGGGCCATTTATGCGGTCACTTTGCGGACCGCAAAACCATTATGTGGTTGCATATGCGACCGCAGACCTGTGTCGGGACACCTTTTTCTTAATTTAAAACCCGACCCCTATTCCGTTAAAACACCCATTAGGTCTATTTTGAGCTCATTTTCTGATACTTCTAGAGTGAGAGAGAGAGGGTTCAAGAGGGAGGACTTAAGTTTTCATCAAATGGATCTTCAATCATCACTCAAAGCCTTGGAAATATTCAAGTAGAGCACCAAAATTCTTCACCCTAAAAGGTAAGGCTTCATCACCCCAGCTCTAAATTTCAAACATAGCTATAATGGGTACTAGGATGATACTTCATGAGTATGAGGGTGGTTTATCATGCATGCATGTGTGATAAAGAGTGTGTGGAAAAAAAGTGAGTTAGAGCCATAAACGTTTTCCTAATTCTGGGTTCAATTTGTATATTGCTAAAATAGATTGAGGTTGCTAAGGGTTCCGGATTATTGTAGAGTCCAAAGAAGCGAAATTGAGGTATGTATGGCTAACTCTCTTCTTCTTAGAATCAAACTCCCGGTGTCCAAATAATTGGTGTAAGTTCCAACTTGATTATACTAGAATCATTTGCCTTAGTGTGTTTGATTGAAAGATTCATGTTCCCTAATTGTTTTAGATGGTTACCATGTCATCATGCTATTTGATAACGTAATTATGATTTTTCAAGCTCCTTCCCTTATGTGTGAAATGCCTTATGTGATGGTACTTATCTACATGCATGAGGATGTTATTCGAACAAATAAAAAAAAGGAAAGATTTGAATTGTAAAATGTTCCCAAGTGGCAAAAACTACTTAATAAATGAGGTTGTTTGTGCCATGTAATGGAGATAGGAAAGAAATGTGAATTGAGTGGACAGTTGATAGAGGTTATGTCTCAAGTGAGATGGCTTAGCCGATTGGGCCGAGATCGGACGCCATGCTGTACACATGTTGGCATTTGTATTGGAATTATTTAGTTACATTGTGGATATGGATATGTCTCACTTGAGATGGCTTAGCCAATCGGGCCGAGATCGGATGCCATGTTGTACACATGGTGGCATTTGTATTGGAATTATTGAATTACAATGTGGATATGGATATGTCTTACTTCAGATGGCTTAGCCGGTCGGGCCGAGACCGGACTCCGTGTAAAAACACGGTGGCATTGTGAATTGTGGCTTTGGCACTAAAGATTATTACTCTAAGAATATGGAAATATTTAATTGGAAACTATGTAATCCTCACTCGGTGTTTTCTTTGTATTTCTATGAAGTACGTATTGATTATTATGACTGCCTTCTCTTTGTTTCACTGTTCATTATACTAAGATTGGTGTTTTCCTTACATACTAGTACTATTCGACAGTACTAACATCCCTTTTGTCGGGGGTGCTACATGTTTGAATGGATGTAGGTGGTTAAATCGCAGATAGTGTCGATCGCAGATAGTGGTGCTCTTTTTCTCTCCTCACAGCAGTCTTGGTGAGCCCCTTTTCTCCCAGGGGTCATGTAGTCCTTCTTTCATATAAGTTTTCACATTTTGAGGTATAGTTGGGGCCTTGTTATCGGCATTGTCATGTTGCTCTTTTGTATCCTTTGAGGCTCCGTAGACGTTATTGTGGGTCATGTATGTATGTTGGGGCGGTCGTTGGATCGAGTTGTATTTTGGAAACTCAACTATGGCATAATGTATATAAGGAAAATGAACTAGCAACGTTTATATATTTTTATTACTGATCTCTCCCCGATTTTACAAATGGTGATGCGATCCCTTTTTGGGTTATGAATGAGTCGGGTAGGAAAGGTTTAATAGGCTTGCTCGACCGGGTTCACTCGGTTGAGCGCCGGCCGCGCTCCCCGAGATTGGGGCGTGACAAACTTAGAATCAGAACCTAAGGTTTTAAAGTGTCCTAGGATGTCTCGGAGCCATGTCTAGTAGGGCCCTTCTTATCGGTGTGTTGTCGGCCACATCTATAATTAGGGGGCTAATTGGACATTTAAGAATGATACCTTTCATTGTTGTTTTATATCGTGTGATAGAGAGGAACGTGAGGTTGTTTTCCCCTAACTCGTTCATTGTTCTAACTTACAGTAAATGCCACCTAAGAAGAGAGCGAGAATTGGCCAAGAAGCCAATACCACCCTAAGAGTGGTTGTCGATCCCTTACTTGATAATGCGGGTGAGGATAATCCCCCTTCTATCACACTACCTGATGCATCTATTCAAGAACATACTGCCGCAGTTCCTACAACCGCGGAGGGTGCCGCAATCCTTCCTGGTGATATACCTGTTCCACCTCCAGTCCCAGCTCCAGGTCCCGGTATTTCTGATGGGGATCTTAGGGGAGCTATTCAGATGTTGACTCAGTTAGTAGCTTCTCAGGTCCGGAGGTGAAATGTTGCACCCAACCTCTTTAGCTCGCAAGAGGATTCTTCTAGTTCCAGGGTAAACATGTTCCTTCAGTTAGACCCTCCAATGTTCACAGGTACTGATCCCGGGGTAGACCCTCAGGATTTCATTGATGAGATGCATATGACTCTTTGAGTTATGCGTGCTACTGAATTAGAGGGGGTTGAGTTGGCCTCTTATCGTCTGAAATGGGTGACATATTCCTGGTTTGAAATGTGGGAAGATTCCCGTGAGGAGGGGAGCCCTCCGGCGAGATGGAGTGAGTTCGCGGATGCCTTCATAGACCATTTCTTGCCTTCCGAGACTAAGGCAGACCATGTTGTGGAGTTGGAGACCCTTAAACAGGTTAGTAGGAATGTGTGGGAGTATCACATGGAGTTCGTGCGCCTGTCGAAGTATGTTGTTAATATGATGCCGACTATGGAGGCATGAGTGCGCCAATTTGTGCAGGGCCTTAGCCCTTTGGTTATTAATGAGGCTTCTATAGCTGCTCTAAATTCTGACATCTATTACTGGTCGCATACCTGAGCCGAACATTTAGGCCCTTGAGGGCCATTTCTGTGGTCACTTTGTGGACCGCATAACCTATATGCGACCGCAGACCTGTGTCGGGGCTCTATTTTACTTAATTTAAAATCTGACCCGTATTCCGTTAAAACACCCTTAGGTCTATTGTGAGCTCATTTTATGATACTTCTAGAGTGAGAGAGGGAGGGTTCAAGAGGGAGGGCCTATGTTTTCATCAAATTGATCTTCAATCATCACTTAAAGCCTTGGAAATATTCAAGTAGAGCACCAAAATTCTTCACCCTAAAAGGTAAGGCTTCATCACCCCAACTCTACATTTCAAACATAGCTATAATGGGTACTAGGGTGATACTTCATGAGTATGAGGGTGGTTTATCTTGCATGCATGTGTGATAAAGAGTGTGGGGAAAGAAAGTGAGTTAGAGCCATGAATGTTTTCCTAATTCTGGGTTCAATTTGTATATTACTAAAATAGATTGAGGTTGCTAAGTGTTCCGGATTATTGTAGAGTCCAAAGAAGCGAAATTGAGGTATGTATGGCTAACTTTCTTCTTCTTAGAATCAAACTCCTGGTGTCCGAATAATTGGTGTAAGTTCTAACTTGATTATACTAGAATCATTTGCCTTAGTGTGTTTGATTGAAAGATTCATGTTCCCTAATTGTTTTAGATGGTTACCATGTCATCATGCTATTTGATAACGTAATTATGATTTTTCCAAGCTCCTTCCCTTATGTGTGAAATGCCTTATGTGATGGTACTTATCGACATGCATGAGGATGTTATTCGAACAAATAAAAAAAAGGAAAGATTTGAATTGTAGAATGTGCCCTAGTGCCAAAAACTACTTAATAAATGTGGTTGTTTGTGCCATGTATCGGAGATGGGAAAGAAATGTGAATTGAGTGGACAATTGAAAGAGGTTATGTCTCAAGTGAGATGGCTTAGCCGATCGGGCCGAGATCGGACGCCATGCTGTACACATGGTGGCATTTGTATTGGAATTATTGAGTTACATTGTGGATATGGATATGTCTCAATTGAGATGGCTTAGCCGATCGGGCCGAGATCGGACGCCATGCTGTACACATGGTGGCATTTGTATTGGAATTATTGAGTTACATTGTGGATATGGATATGTCTCAATTGAGATGGCTTAGCCGATCGGGCCGAGATCGGACGCCATGCTGTACACATGGTGGCATTTGTATTGGAATTATTGAGTTACATTGTGGATATGGATATGTCTCAATTGAGATGGCTTAGCCGATCGGGACGAGATCGGATGCCATGCTGTACACATGGTGGTATTTGTATTGGAATTATTGAATTACATTGTGGATATGGATATGTCTCACTTGACATGGCTTAGCCAGTCGGGCCGAGACCGCACTCCGTGTAAAAACATGGTCGCATTGTGAGTTGTGGCTTTGGCACTAAAGATTAGTAATCTAAAAAGATGGAAAGATTGAATTGGAAACTATGTAATCCTTACTCGGTGTTTTCTTTGTATTTCTATGAAGTACTTATTGATTATTATGACTGCCTTCTCTTTGTTTCACTATTCATTCTACTAAGATTGGTGTTTGCCTTACATACTAGTACTATTCGACAGTACTAACATCCCTTTTGCCGGGGACGCTACATCTTTGAATGGATGTAGGTGGTTTCATCACAGATAGTGCCGATTGTAGATAGTGGTGCTCTCTTTCTCTCCTCACAGAAGTCTTGGTGAGCCCCATTTCTCCCAGGGGTCATGTAGTCCTTCTTTTGAATAAGTTTTCACATTTTGAGGTATAGCCGGGGCTTTGTTGCCAGCATTGTCATGTTGCTCTTTTGTATCCTTAGAGGCTCCGTAGATATTTTTGTGGGTCATGTATATATGTTGGGGCGGTCGTTGGACAGAGTTGTATTTTGGAAACTCAACTATGGCATAATGTATATAAGGAAAATGAACTAGCAACGTTTATATATTTATATAACTGATCTCTCCCCGGTTTTACAAATGGTTATGCGATCCCTTTTTGGGTTATGAATGAGTTGGGTAGGAAAGGTTTAATAGACTTTCTCGATCGGGTTCACTCAATTGAGCGCCGGTCGCGCTTCCCGAGGTTAGGGCGTGACATACTCCTTGCGTCAAAAACTCCTATTGCTCATATATATACTTAAGACCTTGATTACAAATACTCATATTGTTGATAATCTATAAAGATGCTTGAAAGTGATAGAAGTGAGTTGAAATTGTGTATTTCCCTTTTTGGGAAAAGTATTTCAAGAATAAATGGTGTGTTACTCCTATATGATTTTAACTTGCACTTCGATTGCCAATCATTTTACTCTATTTCTCGGAAAGAAATTTATTGTGTTTAAAGTCTTCATTTCTAATGAACTTTAAGTTGTGATTTCAAAAATATTATATATGTTGATATCAATGATGATGATACCTGAGAGGAAAGAAATGGAAGCGTGGAACATGAAATACGTCACCGTGCCATGAATAAAGAAACTTGTGAATGGCCAAAAGAGCATAGGAAATACTGTTGTTATGAGTGGTTGAAAATACTAATTAAGATTTATACGATGTGAAAGATGATGAGGTGAATACATTTGTATTAATGTTACCTTGTGTTCAAAAATCAAACACAAATATTTTTGGGAATATCATTAGCAAACCAAGGAAAGGTGGTTCATATGGCCCATGCCCGAAACTACACTTGCCGGTGTAGGGGTGGATTGGGGTGGAGTATGATTATTCCCCTTATTTGGGATAAGATTAATATTAGTTGTGAATTGGAAAGTCAACCCACACGGCATATGTGGGAAGTCGTCCTAGCCGATCGAGTGGATATCGGATGCCATGCTATGCACATGGTGGTACTATTCTTGGTAACACCTTGTTCGCATCACATGTCAAACCACATTGTCCATGGAGAGATGGACTAGTCGATTGGGCATGATCAGACTTCATGATAAAAACACAGTGCTATATCGGTGCTAATGATCTCCCAACCAAAAATATATATTATTTTCGTATTTTGAAAATTGTTTTGTTTTAACTTGGAATTTTGATATCATTGATTGTTACTTGTTGCTTCCATGATGTTTCCCCTTCTTTCATTGGCGTTCTATTTAGTAAGAGGACATTTAGCTTTACATACTAGTACTATTCCATATGTACTGTCATGGGCGGCTTTCCAGCCTTGCCCCATGACCCCTTGGACGCTCCCCGTGGCATCCTGGCAAGCTTCCCAACGCCCGTCGCCACGGTCGGCCCCGTGGCCTCGGCAGCTCCAAGTGACAAGCGCACATATGCCTCTGTCGCCCCACCGATAGCCATCGCCAGTGCCCAGCCATAGACAGATGCCAACAGCATCGCGCGCGCAGAACCTGATGCTAAAGACAAAGTTGCTGCCAACGGACTTGTTTCTACTTTGTAGAACACTAAGTCCTTTTCATTGAAAATATAGAGTAGTTTTACTGCATTTTCTTTAAGTGTGATTTTCCAGCTTTCATAGGTCTAGTCATGTAACTTTGGTTTATTTTTTTAAGCATTATTAACGGGAGACGAAGCAATCAAACTTTCAAGCAAGCAAACAATTCTTTGTACTGGTGTCTCTCCCCCAGAAACCGTGTTGTTTTTCTGTAATAGCTTTCATTCAATGCAATCAAGCTTTCTTTCATTATCAATTCTCTTTTCTTCTCTCTCTTTCAATTGATCACGGCATTTGTTTTCCCGTACGGCACTGACAATCTAGTCTAGCATACGGAGGGGACCTCAGTTGGCGGACAACAATCGCACTGACATTGGTTGCTTAGCCTTACGTCGCTCTTTCAAGGAACTTCAGGAAGGCACCACACAACAGTACTAACATCCCTTTTGCCGGGGGCGCTGCATCTTTAATGGATGAAGGTAGTTCATCAATGGGCGCTCTTGATCCTTGTTAGCAGTCACTATATACTCAGCAGGTTTTGGTGAGCCCTACTCTGTTCTTGGCTTCATGTCATTTGACGTTGTATTTTTATGCTTTGAGGTATAGGCAGGGCCTTATCGCCGTCACTTCCATTCTACTCTTCTGTTGTACTTAGAGGCTCCGTGGACATAGTGTAGGTGGTGTTTGATGTTTGGAATTGAACTAGAAGTGTTGGTATTTTGGCAAACATGTTTGACATTTTGGGATAAAATACGGTCAAAGCTATAATACTTCGTATTTATGGACTAGGGTCATACAATGTAACACACGACCATGATAGTAAGGTATATAAAGTATGTTACATTAGTATTTTGAGTGAATTAGGTTGATATTAGGATGTCATTCTTAACATGAACAGAATAGGGAATCATTAAAGGACTTAGATTTATACATATAGGATAAGCAGGGAGAGAGTAACCTAGGGTTGGGTAGCAGACCTCGGTAATAATTAATCGAAGTAAGTGCTATGGTATAATATAACCTACCAAGACTTAGAAATGGCATAAGATAATCGAGGATATGAAACAAAATATAGCAATAACCGTAAGTTCGACAAAGTACCAAGCAAAGAACTTCAATGCACATATAAATGCCCAAAGGGATAGTTTATCATAGTTATGATATGTTCACAAAGTGTGGCTTAGAATGATTGGATAAAAGCTGGAAGAAAAAGGAGAAAAAAGTCGCATAGGTGTGCGTACAAAGACATAGTCATACAGGCTGCTTGACATAATGTATCTATTACACCCCATATTTTCGTACGTGGTAGTACGCTAGAAATAAATTGATAAAACTCGGAAATGAGATGTTACATCCCGCATTTTCAGACGTTAAAATTTCATCATAAGTTTATCGATGCAAGCTCGGGAATGAGATTATTTTGAGGTTACAAATATTATGCTATTTCAAACAAGTGATGAGTAAATTCATGAAGGTGAGAGGGTAAGCAAATCAAAGAAAATAAATTTTGTCGAAGTTTGATATATTAGGATAAAATACGGCTCGAGCTAAAATATCCGGTATTTATGGACTAGTACCATACAAGGTACCATACGGCTATGATAGTAAGGTGTATAAAGTGTATGAAAAGTGAGTATTATTTTATGTAATTTGAGATAATTTTTAATTATGTGGATAATCGGGTAATTATTAATTTTAGTGGGAGATTAATAATTAGTGAATACTTAATTAGGATCTTGGATTGGATAAGCCTAAGAGGCAAAAACGTGGCAGCCCGAACTTCACATTAAATGACTCATGCATTTTGTTGAAAGGTGGCAAACTAAGCGGTTAAGTACAAGACACTATATATCTTCCTACGTGTAAAGACAAAAGATTGGCATTTGGACTTTAATTATTTAAGGAAGTGACCTTATGATGCTTTCCTATTGCAAAGATTACAAAGCCTACAGTTAGAATATATAAATAGAATCCATAACATTCCAACCAATTCCCATATAGATGATTATGCATAAGTTAAGAGAAAATTTCATAAGCTTAAAAACAAGCTTAGGGATGAAAGTTTCAGTTAAAGTCACGCACAATATTATGATCAAATTCAAAGGAAAGATTCAGCAACTTATTCAAAATATTAGCAACGGGACTTTGCGATTATAATGGAGTATGGTGCAATCTTTCTCAAGAATATCATACAGATATTTCCCTACTCCGATCTTGCTGTTACGTGTTGTCGCAGTTGACATGTGTTAGAGGGATTGTCAAGAGAATCGACTCAGGTATGTTAAGGCTAAGCTCTTCCTTCATTTTGCATGATCTGGTAATTACATGAGTTTGATAACGAGGCATAAAGAAAAATTCATATTCCAGAATTTACGTATATTTTCCTAGTCTTGTAAGTTACAATATTCTCCTTATTGAGACTTCTTATTCAATTGAGTATTTCCTCTTTCCAGCCAAGAGAGCAGAAAGTCTATATATACAGTATTATAATATTTTCATTACCATCAAGCTATAATCGATGGGCAGGCCCCTATTGGGCAACCTCTGATTAGATGGTAAGTTATATACCGAGCCTACTGTGGCTGAGCGCCTATGAGCGAGCCCAGTTTGCCAAAATACAGAGCCTAGTATGGCCGAGCGCCTATGAGCGAGCCTACTACGGCAGAGCAGTTATATACATACCGAGCCTTATAAGGCCGGACAACTATATTACTTACTATATTGAGGGAGTTGAGTCAGTGTCAGCAGTTATGCATATCTTCAGATTATCAGTGACTCCCAGTTGCTTTCAGTTATTATATTATCAGTTCAGTTTCAGATTTCAGTATAGTGCCTTACATACTCGATACATTATTTCGTATTGACGTCTCTTTTCTGGGGGCGCTGCATTGCATGCGTGCACGTTCAGACAGACAGACGGGTAGACCTCCTTATTAGGCGTTGCCCAAGTTCAGCTTGATCGCTAAGCTCTATACCCTTCAGAGTATCCGGGTCTAGACCTTTATGTACATCTTTATATATATATATATATATATATAT
>AWOL01S0040955.1:0-37760 GCA_000715115.1 Nicotiana otophora | reverse complement strand
GCACCTATGAGCGAGCCTACTACGGCAGAGCAGTTATATAGATGCCGAGCCTTATAAAGCCGGACAACTATTTTACTTCTATATTGAGAGAGTTGAGTCATTATCAGTAGATAAGCATATCTTCAGATTATCATTGACTTCCAGTTGCTTTCAGTTATTATATTATCAATTTAGTTTCAGCTTTCATTATAGTGCCTTACATACTCGGTACATTATTTCGTACTGACGACCCTTTTCTGGGGGCGCTGCATTTCATGCGTACAGGTTCAGAAAACGGGTAGACCTCCTTATTAGGTGTTGCCCAAGTTCAGCTTGATCGGTAAGCTCCATACCCTTCGGAGTTGCCGGGTCTAGAGCTGTCCGTACATCTTTGTGTGTGTGTATATATATATATATATATATATATATGTTATGAGTAGGTCGGGGAGATGTTCCGATCACAGTATATCCACCAGTAAAGGCTTGTAGACATATCCTGTCAGTTAGTGCAGTATGTTAGGCCGGTAGGCCTTTTATGTATATTTTGATATTTTTCCAGCTATAGTAGTTATGACGGCCTTGTCGGCCCAGTTTTATATTGATATTTAATTAGCATTCGCAGTTGTCTTGCAATGTGGCCCACGGCCAAAGTACGACATCACATGTTCAGAGTTCCTTAGTCGCAAGTTGGTTCGCAAGAATAGATGAGGCATCGGGTGCCAGTCTCGCCCCCAGCTTCGGGGTGTGACAGTAGCAACAGTTACGATATAGGAAGAATTCTTAACACGGGTCATGGTGTGAGAAAGAGGCCTGATGGGGGGAATGCCCTGGCCTTTAGATTTATTCGCAGAACAGTTGCCTATATTGAAAGGACGGTATAAAAATATTCGTAAGATTTATAGGTTACGAGACTGATAAACACATCAGTCAACATTTGAGGAAGAATATTCCAAAGGGGGGAATGACGTTACACCCCATGTTTTCCTGTGTAAAAGTACATTGTAAGTCACTTGATGTATGCTCGGAAAGTAGATCATCTTTGAACGTACATAAAGTAAGTTAATCATGTTACTTTAGAGGTTGCAAATATTTAATATCATGAACTTAAAGTACCAAGATGATAAACAAATCGAAGAAAATAAGTTTTGTCGAAACGACAAGTTGGGAATGTTATAACCCAAATTTTTGGGGTGATAATGGGGTGATTAATATGATAAGGAGGTGGTATTATGAGGTATTTTAGTCATATTATAGTCGTGTGTTAATTTAGAAGTCAAACGATTTAGGAAACAAAAGTGGACAAAAGTTGTCGCAAGTTACATTCATTATTTACTTAAAATTTAGATATAATGTTACTTAGATTTTCTCTTAATATAATTGGAATTACGGGGTGATTGCAAGGCCCCATTACAATTTCCTAATCATTTAAGATTTTAAAGTGTACCAGCGGTATTTGAGGATAGCGTATTCGTGTATTAAAGGAGACCTATGGGATAGAATCACATCATTTTGAAATGAAAATATATGTTTAAGGTATGTTGGATCATACTAAGGAGTTTTGTGATTGGCAAGAATTTGTGTGGAACAAGTTGGATACATTAAGTGGAAAGGATGTCTCAATTAGCACAAGACCCGACTTCAAACGAATGCCACTCCGAAAATATAATAACTTAGGTGGTGCTATACCTACCAAATTAAAGCCATTTGAGTCTAGTTTCCAACGCATCAAACCGTTTGTCATTTGGATATTTCTACAGAACGTTATGGCCATTTTACTAGACCTATGCCATATGCACAACCGCGCATATAAGGGGGTTTCTGTCTTATGTGCATGACCAGATGTGCGGTCACTTGACCAGGTGCGCTAGGAGCCCTATAAATACCCCCAAGGCTGAGTAGAGAGAGGAGCTAAGTCATTTCTTTGAGCTAGGGCTTGTATATCAAGGGGAACCCGTCCTATACTTCCCTCACATGAACCAAGGTAATATGTTTTGAGTAATTTTGAGTTGGTTATTACTCCTAAACACTTTTATTAACTAGGATTAATCTTTAAGATCCATAGATTTCCATTCAAATCCCCAAATTGGTGAAGAACACTAAAAGTTGGAATTTGCAAGAGTCTCACTACAAGAGGTATGTCTACCGTCTCTAACTACTCTATGATGATTATATATGTATGAAATATATGTTATGACTTATGGGATGGTGATTTGAAGCCATAAGTGCCTAATCTGGGTTGTGTTTGTGTTGTAGAGATTGTAAAATAGTTTAATTAATGACATTGATGGTTTGGGTGTGAATTGTTGGGCATAATTGTGCTAATGGAAGTTGTGGATGGCTAGAGACGATGGTAAGGTGAATCATTGGTATGAAAGGTGGTTTTTAGGTGAAGAAATTTCATTAAAGGAGGTTTTTGAAAGATATTCACATTTAGATGTTTGATAAAAAGTCTAAATGACTTAAAGTATAGAAATCATAATAATATTGGTACAAATGTGTTGCATTGTTGTAGATTGAATTTGTTTAGTGTGGTGGACAATCGTAGTACTATTAAGGGGTGAATTTCAGGTATGTTGGCTAAACTACCCTCTTAGAAATGAAATCCATGATGTTTCCGCAAGTTTCAAGTATTGTTGGCTCAAGTTCCTAATAAATTCGATTATTCCGAATGGACATTGTGTCGAAAGATATTTATATATATGTTCAACATGTGTTTCCGATGCTCTTATCATATTATGTTATCCTTCGGGAACATGTTCAAAGTATGATATGCTTATTAATATGTTATGACTCTTAGTCGTATTTTAAATGAAAGTCCATTATGTTTAACTTGGAAAGAATACTCCATGCGTCAAAAACTCCTATTGCTCAAATATATAGTTAAGACCTTGATTTCGAGTACTATTATTATTGATAATCTATAAAGATGCTTGAAAGTGATAGAAGTGAGTTAAAATTGTGTATTGCCCTTTTTGGAAAAAGTATTTCAAGAATAAATGGTGTGTTACTCCTCTATGATTTTACCTTGCGCTTCGTTTGCCAATCATTTTACTCTATTTTTTGGAAAGAAATCTATTGTGTTTAAAGTCTTCATTTCTAATGAACTTAAAGTTGTGATTTAAAAATTATTATATATATAGATATTAATGATGATGATACAAGAGAGGAAAGAAATAGAAGCGTGGAACATGAAATACGGCCATCGTGCCATGAATAAAGAAACTTGTGAATGGCCAAAAGAGCCAAGGAAATACTGTTGTTATGAGTGGTTGAAAATACCAATTAAGATTTATATGATGTGAAAGATGATGAGGTGAATACATTTGTATTTATGCTACCTTGTGTGCAAAAACAAAAACAAATATAGTTGAGAGTATCATTAGCAAACTGAGGAAGGGTGGTTAATATGGCCCACACCTGAAACTACACGGTCCGGTGTAAAGGTGGATTATGGTGGATTGTGGTGGATTGTGGTTATTCCCCTTATTTGATATGATATTGATATTAGTTGTGAATTGGAAAGTCAACCCACACGGCATATGTGGGACGTCGTCCTAGCCGATCGGACGCAAAGTTGCGCACATGGTGGTACTACTCTTGGTAACACCTTTTTTTGCATCACGTGTCAAACCACATTGTCCGTGGGGAGATGTACTAATCGATCGGGCGTGATCAGACTCCGTGATAAAAATAAGGTGCTATATCGGTGCTAATGATCTCCCAACCATAAATATATATTATTTTCGTATTTTGAAAATTGTTATGTTTTAACTTGGCATTTGGATATTATTGATTCATGGATTCCACTTCTTTCATTGGCGTTCTATTTCTTAAGAGGACATTTAGCTTTACATCTAGTACTATTCCATATGTACTAACGTCCCTTTTGCCGGGGGCACTGCATCTTCGATGGATGCAGGTAGTTCATCAACGGGTGCTCTTGATCCTCGTTAACAGTTACTATATTCAGCAGGTTTTGTTGAGCCCTAGTTTGTTCTAGGCTTTACGTCATTTGACGTTGTATTTTGTGCTTTGATGTATAGTCAGGGCCTTATCACCAGCACTTCCATTCTACTCTTCTGTTGTACGTTGAGGCACCGTAGACATAATGTGGGTGGTGTTTGATGTTTGAAATTGAACAAGAAGTATTTGTATATTGGAAAACATGTTTTTCATCATATCTATAAACTTATAATATTTTGGAAATCGTAAAAGAATCTCCTTTGATTAATGGAAAAAGAATATGGAACACTTGACTCTTCTCTTGTCTATCACTTGCACTGATTTTTATATTGTTAAAGGGCAAGGTTGGATAGAAGGCATCTTTGAGGCTTGATTAACCGGAGTATCTCGTTTGAGCGCCGGTTGCGGTCCTCGAGGTCGGGGCGTGACAAGCTTGTTTTCAGAGCCTAAGGTTTTAAAGTGTCCTAGGATGTCTCGGTGCGGTGTCGAGTAGAGTCCTTCTTATCGGTGTGTTGTCGACTACATCTAAAATTGTGAGGGTACTTGGGCATTTAGGAATATCACCATTTTTTGATACTCCAGATCATGCAATAAAGCTAAAGATATAAAGTTAATTTCCTCATAATGTCTCATTTTCCAGATTAGTAAGTTCGAAGCAGCAAAGAGGGAATGACCTCGCCTGAGAATCTGGGGGAGATTGCACAAGTGTTCGTTGGGAGAATGCGTCAAGCCGTGGATGGATTGGAAGAACTTGTTGCTAAGGAAAGCACCCTTGTTCCTACCGGTGTCATCACACCACCGGATCGTGCGGTGAGAGCATTTAAGAAACAAAAGAGGGTTGTGATTATTTGATTTGCAAGAAATGTAACTTTGGAACATGTTGGATGACTCTTGAAATATGTTATGGTTGTTGAATAAGGGGGAACAAGAAGAACACATACCCTAGATTGGTAAATCCACCCCGGTCTTCCCAATATGCGGGAAGGAAAATCTGGCGTCATGTTGTGACTATGCACATCAGCATGTTAGGGGTGGCAGGTTTGGCAAATTCCAAAGGCCCACACCGCAAGCCGATAGAGAGATTGTTACTTCCGCCATGGAGGCTTGGAGGGAGGACCAGGGGAAAGCTTATGGTGTATCCAAAAAGTATGAATATCAAGTTAGTGGGGCGAGTCAATTTAGCAGACCTCATCCATGTTGTGTGAAGTGTTGGAGATGTCATTCGTGAGTATGTCACTATGGTACCAATGTATGCTACAAGTGTGTTATGAGGGGTCACATTCAGAGATATTGTCATTCGTCTTGTAGAGCATGGGCAGGGATGCGTCACAACCAACCAGGTCTGCAGCTACTACATCCACAGCGCCTCCCCCAGTTGGAGATACTATAGCGCCCGCAAGGCGTGGAGCAGCTAGGGGTGGTATCAAGAGCTCGGGAGGGCCCAACAAGTTTTATGCTATGAGGAGGCATCAAAAGTTGGAGGCTTCTCCAGATGTGGTTACATATATATTGACTGTCCAATCTCAAGAAGTGTATGCTCTTATTGACCCTGGTTCCACTTTGTCATATGTCATTCCTTATGTTGCTATGGAATTTGGGATAGAACCGGAACAAATTTATGAGACGTTCTCTGCATCCACTCTTTGAACGAGACATATCATTTGTGAGGCGTCTGTATCACAATTACCTTACTTGTAACCTCTTGAGGAATTGATTTCTTTGAATTGAGTCACAAGCCCAGGTTAATAATTTCAACTTGCTTCCCTAAATGCTCCACAAGGGATTATACCTATTGAATTCCTTAGAGAACCTTCTGACCCAAATGGATAACGTCTACTCCCTTGTGCTTAAACATGCACCGTCGTAAATTTTACCTATGTGGTATCAACTACAATGTAAAGCAACCCAGTGTTGAGATCCTTCTTGAGCCACTCTCTCTTTCCTGTGCATGTGATACCTATGGTTTGAATAGTCACTTTGCTCCCTTTGTGAATATATTCATAGATCATTTTCCCTATCCAAGTAACATAAAACCATATCTCAACACCTATTATATGTGTACATGTCAAGTGAGAGGGTCAATTGTCTGCATAAAGTTTCGTTGAAACATGGGATCCTCACAAATTCATCGTAAGAATATCCATTGTTTGCCCATCTTAGTATGACTTTTATGGCCACTTAGGACATTCTGCATTAAGTAGCTCACTTTGTTCCTAGTATTGTAGTTGCCCATGACGTGGCCTGGCATTGCAGTTTGGGAGTTATTTTAGCAGAAATATGTCTAGCGCATAACAAATGTTCATTTTCTCTTAAAACCTCTGCAACATGTACTGATTGTGTTCCTTAGTTAGTAAATCATTGAGTATGTCATTGTCCTGTGTCAAGGGTTTACTACCCTTAATGTTCCACATCCCTGGGTGGATAGGAGTTATTTGTCTTTTTCCTTCCCCGGAGCATCATATTACCCATTAGAATCTTTCTAACTAATGCATATTTTAACCTTAATATTAAGATGTCCTAGGTACATGGTCTCACTCGTGAAAAGTTGGATTTAGATATTCCAGATTATTAGGCACCTATCATGAACTTATTTAGTTTAAGGGTCAACTTTATCGTATCTCTAGTCCTCTCATATAGGATCAACCATCGGGAAGGAATAAGTTGTCGTAATAATAATCCCACTAGTGACCAACCTCTTTTTCAGCCGGATAGGCTTGGGGCGTAATTTTCTTGTGTCAAATACTGTCAAGGGCGTAACGCAGCTTCATGTATTTTTGAAATCACTAACACATTCATGCTGCAAACATCTTCTCATTTTGACTTAAACTGATTTTCCCTGCACTCAAGGAGGCAACTGGTGTCACGTACTTGACTATTTCTCCTTAGAGCTTACTATTGTCGGGCAAGGCACATATGGAATGGAACAATTGTTACTATCCCTTGCATAACTCGTCTCATTCCAAGAATAATGTATGCTAATGACTCACCTCTTTTACATCATAGGATCATGTACATGGTTTCCATAATATCCATGTGTACTACTTAACTCTATCCCTCATTTGTCAAATCAATGATGACATCACGATAATTAATCATGTTAGCACTATTGGTATTCACCTTCACATCCCTTAGGATATAACCTCCTGTAATGCTCTGCTCGGCACATTGATGAATTCCTGAACAATTACAGCTCAATCTCGAACCCCGTTGTTCCTCTTTATATTAAATCTACCGATAGTAGTGGGTCCAGCCTGTCAAAAAGAAAGTGTCATTCCATGATCGAACCTATTGGGTAGGAAATCTATGGTCATATTCATTCTATCACATCCTAGAATAATGGTTGAAGGTCGCCAAGGGTTTAGTTTGTGTCACACCCCAAACTCGGGGAGCATGACCGGCGCTCAACCGAGTGAATCCGGCCGAGCAAGCCTGTTAGATTTCCTTCTACCCAAACTCATCCATGAATAAAGAGGATATGTACTCGATTAATCAAACATTGAAAAGATTTCAATGGCAACTCCGATTTCATTTCCATTAGAAACTTCATTCATAATTTCCAAAATATTACGAGTTAATAGAATTAATAAAAAACATGATTTTCAAATACCAACATTTCTAATTCAATTCCCCACATTAAATACCACCCACAACTTGTCTACGGAGCCTCTAAGTACAACAAAAGAGAAATATGAAAATGCCGGCAACAAGGCCCCGGCTATTCCTCAACCACAAAGTAAATGAGAAACCAAAGCTACATGACCCCAAAATAAAGTAGGGCTCACCAAGTCAGCGAAAGAGAGTGTACCACTATCACTTATCAATACCGCATTTTGTAGAACCACATGCATCTATTAAAGATGCAGCGCCCCCGGCAAAAGGGACGTTAGTACCGTCAAATAGCACTAGTATGTATAGCTAAAAGTCCTCTTTCAAAATACAAAGCCGATATAAGAAAAGGCGACACATTGAAACAACAAGTCACAATTGACAATATCCAAATGTCCAGTTAAAACATAATAATTTTCAAAATACGAGCTTCACATACAATTTTTGGTTGGGAGATCACTAGCACCGATATACCACTGTTCACATTACCATCGTTCACAATACTTATGTTCACAATACCAATACCACCATACCTTTAGCACGGAGTCCGATCATGACCCGATCGGCTAGGCCATCTCATTAGAGACATCAACCACAATCACTCTCAATACCAATATCACTGTACTTTTAGCACGAAGTCCGATCATGACCCGATCGGCTAGGCCATCTCATTAGAGACATCAACCACAATCAGAATTTCAATTACAATTTCCAGCACAATCACAGCCATGTGTGCGACATGGTGTCTGATCAAGACCCGATCGGCTAGGTCGTCTCATTCGAGACATCAACCACAATCACAATTACAATTACAATTTCTAGCACAATCAGCATCATGTGTGCGACATGGTATCCGATCATGACCCGATCGGCTAGGCCATCTCACCACAATACCGTGGGATCGACATCATCATTTTCTATCAATCATCTCATCTCAATTAAGGATATTAATTTTATCTCATCAATCTCATCCCAAGTAAGGGGAATAATTACAATCCATTTCTACACCGACACGTGTAGTTTCGGGGTTAGGTAATTTTAACCTACCCTTCCTTGGTGACTATCGATACTCCCAAAAGTATTTTTGATTTTCTTAAAAAGGAAACAACAATACAAATGCAGTTACCTCATAAGCTTGCATACCGTATATAGCCTCATTGGCACTTTCAACACTTTCAACGTCATTTTTTCATTGACTCTCAGGCCATACATAAGATTCTTCATTCTTGGCACAATGGCCGTATTTCATATTCCACACTTTCATTTCTTCCTTTCATGGATCATCATGATAAATATCAACAAACAGTATATTCCGAAAATCACAACTTTACGTTCATTAGTAATGAAGCCTTTAAACACAATGGATTTCTTTCCTAGAAAATGGAGTAAAATAATTGGCAATCGAAGGACAAATAATAATCATAAACAAGTAACACATCATTTATTCTTGAAATACTTTTCCCCAAAAAGGGCAATACACCATTTCAAATATGTAATATATAAGAGTTCAAAACATATTGGAAATACTTACAAAGCATAGAATTAGATAAAATAGCCACATTTGGGCATAACCTTTGTACATAATCTTTTAGGCAAATCTATTTTTGAAGTCAATTTGGAATAGCTAAATCAAATCTCATTTCATAACCTTTCTCACATCATTTCATTTCATTGGCACCTTTGGCCATAAGAATAACTTTCATTCTTGGCACGGTGGCCACAATTTATATCACCAACTCACTTCTTTCATTTTTGAGCATCTTTATACATTATCCACAACAAGGCATTTCCAATCAAGAATTTCGGTACACATATGAGTAATTAAGGGTCTTAAACATATCGAGTTTTTGTCACACAATTTGGCATACTAGCTTTCATTTGAAACACGACTCAATGCCATAACATTTTAATACGCAACCTATACTTTTAAACTAACGGGAACATTTTTGAATTCGATTCTAAGAGAAAAAGTTTAGCCAACATACCTCACTTTGAGCTTTCCTTAAATTATGACAACGTTCTGGAACTTCTAGCAATCCCAATCTATTTTGAGACATAACAAAATTGAACACAAATTAGGAAGATATTCATGGTTTCAGCTCATTTGAGCATTTTATCAAACACTAGGTGTGCAAATGTGGCTACAAGGTTCTTCTACAAGATTTTGTCCCCCCCTCAACCCAATATTTACTTATTTTAGCTCAACAATTTTCCCACAAACCTTATTAGTACAAGCATGTATAAATAATATTCTTACACCCAAGAATAATACTCCCCATAACCCATCTTGGGGGTATTAAATGAGCTCTTACGTGTGTGGCCGCACACCTGGGCAAGTGGGCGCGCATCTGGCCGTGCACCTGAGGCAGAAACTCTCAACTATGTGCGGCCGTGTATCTGGGTGTGCATATGACACAAGTCCAGTAAAATGACCTTAACTTTTTGTAGAAATATCCAAATGATGAACGGGTAGATGAGTTGGAAACTAGAAGCAAAGGGCTTTAATTTGATAGGTAGATCAACACCTAATGTCATGCCCCAACCTCGGGGAGCGCCACCGGCGCTCAACCGAATGAACCCGGTCGAGCAAGCCTATTAGACCTTCCCTACCCGACTCATTCATGATCCAAAAAGAGGACGTGTTACCATCTGCTAAATAGGGGAGATATCAGATATACATACATAAATGTTGTTAGTCCATTTTTCATTATATACATTATTCCATAGTTAAGTTTTCAAAATACAACTTAGTCTTGTGACCACTCTAATGATACAAAAGATCAACATGACAATGCAGGCAACAAGGCCCCGGTTATACCTCAAAAATGTGAAAACTTCTACAAAAGAAGGACTATATGACCCCAGGAGGAAATGGGGCTCACCAAGACTGCTGTGATGAGTGTGAGGGAGAGCACCACTATCTGCGATCAGCGCTATCTGCGATGGAACCACCTACATCCATTCAAAGATGTTGCGCCCCCGGTAAAAGCGATGTTAGTACTGTAGAATATTTCTAGTATGTAAGGCAAACACCAGTCTTAGTAGAATGAAGAGTGAAACAAGGAGAAGGCAGTCATAATAATCATTAAGTGCTTCACAGAAATACACAAAAACACCAAGTAAGGATCACATAGTTTCCGATTCAATCTTTCCATCTTTTTATGTTAATAATCTTTAGTGCCAAATGGCACAACTCACAATGCCACTGTGTTTTTACACGGAGTCCGGTCTCGGCCCGACCGGCAAAGCCATCTCAAGTGAGACATATCCATATCCACAATGTAAATCAATAATTCCAACACAAATGCCATCATGTGTACAACATGGCGTCTGATCTCGGCTCGATCGGCTAAGCCATCTTATTTGAAACATAACCTCTTTCGATTGTTTACTCAATTCACATTTCTTTCCCAACTTTTGTTACATGGCACAAACAACCTCATTACTTAAGTGTTTCTTGGCACTTGGGAACATTTTACAATTCAAGTCTTTCCTTTTTCTATTCATTCAAATAACATCATAATTCATGTTGGTAAGTACCATCACATAAGGCATTGCACACATAAGGGAAGGAGCTTGGAAAAGTATAATTATGTTCTCAAATAGCATGATGACATGGTAACCATCTAAAACAATTAGGAAATATAAGTCTTCCAATCAAACAAACTAAGGCAAACAATTCTAGTATGACCAAGTTGGAAGTTACACCAATTATTCGTACACCAGGAGTTCGATTCTAAGAAGAAGGGAGTTAGCCATACATACCTCAATTGCGGTTCTTTAGACTCTACAATTATCCAGAACCCTTAGCAACCTCAATCTATTTTAGCAATATATAAATTGAACCCAAATTTAGGAAAATGTTCATGGTTCTAGCTCACTTTTTCCCCACACTCTTTATCACACATGCATGCAAGATAAACCACCCTCATACCCATGAAGTATCACCCTAGTACCCCATTATAGCTATGTTTGAAATTAAGAGCTAGGGTGATGAAGCCTTACCTTTTAGGATGAAGAATTTGGTAATCTACTTGAATAATTCGAAAGCTTTGAGTGATGGTTGAAGATCAATTTGATGAAATATTAGGCCCACACTCTAGAACCCTCTCCCTCACTCTAGAAATATCATAAATGAGCTTCAAAATAGACTAAAGTGGTGTTTTAATGGATTGGGAGTCGGGTTTTAAATTAAGAAAAATGGGTGCCCTGACACAGGTCTGCGGTCGCATATGCGACCGCATAATGCTTATGCGATCTGCAAAGTGACCGCAGAAATGGCCCTCAGGGGCCTAAACCTTCGGCCCAGATATGCGACCAGTATGCGGTCTGCATACTTGTACTACGGTCGCATAATGCACCGCAGAACTCCCTCCGCAGAAACCCAAGATGTATTATGCGACCAATATGCGGTCCGCATAGTGATTATGCGGTCGCAAAATAGATCGCAAAACTAACCTCAAATTCGCCAAACTTTCTGCTTCACTTTGCGGACATTATGCGGTCCGCATAATGGGCCGCAAAAATGCGTTCTTCTGCTAAACATTTTCCTATAATAACACAGGAATCTATACCCTGAGTTTTTGGTTAAAATTTGTATGGGGCCTTACATCCTCCCCCACTTAAGATCATTCGTCCTCCAATGAAGATCAAGGTTCACTTAACAGAGCTTCAGTTATACCATATACCATCAGCCCCAAATTTGCCTAACTTCCTAACTTCCTTAAAATTTCGCCATAGTTTCCTTTGTATTTAGGCCTATCCAGCTGCCAGAGAGCCCCCGAAACACACCTTAGCAACATATGTAGAATTAATTGACACAACCGAACGAAAAATAACACCAACCGAAGCCTCATGGGGGACATACAACTAGAACGGAGTGTCTTTATATAAGCCGAACGAGTAATACAAAAATTTAGGGGGGACAAATTTATAGAGCTATTATATGGCTATTTAAACAAATGAGGGTACTTCTTTTTCATTTCATTCTCGGCTTCCCAAGTAGCTTCTTCGACTTGCTGGTTTTGCCATAATACCTTTACGGAAGCAATTTGTTTGTTCCTTAATTTTCGAACCTATCTATCAAGGATAGCAATCGGAATCTCTTCATATGACAATTCTTCACTAACCTCGATGGTCTCAACCAGCACAATAGCGGACGGATCTCCAACTACCTTCTTCAACATGGACACATAGAATATCGGGTGCACTAATGATATCTCGGGTGGTAGCTCAAGCTTGTACGCTACCTGACATATCCTTTGAATGATTCTGTATGACTCGACATACCTCGGACTTAATTTCCCTTTCTTTCCAAATCGCATGATCCCCTTCATGGGAGATACCTTCAAGAACACCCAATCGTCTTCCTTGAACTCTAAGTCTCTGCGACGAACATCCTAATAGGATTTTTGAGGACACTGAGCAGTTTTCAACCGCTCCTTTATGATCTTAACCTTTTCCATAGATTGATGCACAAGGTATGGTCCTATTAGTTCAGCTTCTCCAACCTCGAACCACCCAATAGGCGATCTACATATTCTACCATACAAAGGCCTCAAACGGCGCCATCTGAATATTGGCATAGAAGCTGTTGTTATAAGCAAATTCTATGAGCGGCAAATGATCATCCCAACTACCCTTCAAGTCAAGCACACAAGCACGCAACATGTCCTCTAGCATCTGAATAGTTCGCTTTGCTTGCTCGTCAGTCTGTAGATTGAAAGTTGTGCTAAGATTCACCTGCGTACCCAAACCTTACTGAAATGTCTTCCAGAAATTAGCTGTGAACTGGGCCCCTCGATCAGAAATGATGGAAACTGGAGTGCCGTGAAGCCTGACTATCTCCTTGATATACAATTAAGCATATTGTTCCGCAATGTCGGTGGATTTAACCGGCGAAAAGTGAGCTAATTTTTGAGTCGATCCACGATCACCCAAATTGAGTCAAACTTACGCGGAGTTCATGACAACCCTACAACAAAATCCATATTGATCATTTCCCATTTCCACATTGAAATTTCTATACTCTGTGCTAACCCACTGGGCCTTTGATGCTCGGCCTTCACCTGTTGGCAGTTTGAACATTTTGCCACAAAGTCTGCCACACCCCTCTTCATGTCATTCCACTAGTAAACTTCCTTGAGGTCATGATACATTTTCGTAGAACCTGGGTGCACGGAATATCTAGAAGTATGAGCTTCTACCATGATTCTTTCTCGAAGACCATCTATGTTTGGAACACATAACCACCCTTGGTACCGTAATGTACCATCATCCATGCCAAGAGAAAAAATGGTAGTCTTATGTTTACATCCCTTCCTTCAGCTGCACCAATACTAGATCACTGTATTGCTTCTCCTTGACCACCGTCACAAGTGATGATTCCTCCCTATTGCGCCCAATCACTCACCCTTCATTAGAGTCCGCAAGACGAACTCCCAAACTGGCCAACTGGTGAACCTCCCGGGCCAAGGGCCTTTTACATGCCTCCAAGTGCGCAAAACTACCCATAGATTTTTGACTAAAAGCATTCGCCACCACATTAGCTTTCCCCGGATGATACAAAATGTCGATGTAATAATCTTTGAGCAACTCAAGCCACCTTCCCTACCTTAAGTTCAATTCCTTCTTCTTGAAAATGTATTAAAGACTTTTGTGGTCCGTGAATACATCTACATGGACTCCATACAAATAATGGCACCAAATTTTTAAAGCGAAAACCACCGCCGCAAGCTCTAAATCATGAGTTGGATAGTTCTTTTCATGATTCTTAAGTTGCCTTGAAGCATATGCTATGACCTTACCATGTTGCATTAATACACACCCAAGACCGATCCTTGAAGCATTGCAATACACCACAAACCCCTCGATACCCTCTAGCACGGTCAATGCCGGCGCCGAAGTCAATCTTGATTTCAATTCCTGGAAGCTCCTTTCACAAGCATCGGACCACTGGAACTTAACCGCCTTTTGCGTCAATTTAGTCAATAGAGAGGCAAGAGTGGAGAACCCCTCCACGAACCTCCTATAATACCTGGCCAAACCCAAGAAACTGTGAATCTCTGTTGGAGTAGTAGGTCTACGCCAATCCTTCACCGCCACAATCTTTTGAGGATCAACCTTAATACCTTCTTCGGAGACGACATGACCCAGGAATGTAACAGATTCAAGCCAAAATTCACATTTCGAGAACTTTGCATACAAGTGGTAGTGATGAAGAGTCTGCAGAACTGTCCTGAGGTGGTCGGTGTGATCCTCTAGACTTCGTGAATATACAAGGATGTCGTCAATGAATACTATCACAAAGGAGTCAAGAAACGGCTTGAAGACCCGATTCATAAGATCCATGAAAGCTGCTGGTGCATTTGTTAGCCCGAAAGACATTACCAAAAATTCAAAGTGCCCATACCGGGGTCTGAAAAATGTTTTTGTAATATCTTGCTCCCTTACCTTCGATGGTACCCGGATCGCAAATCAATTTTGGAGAAGAACTTAGAACCTTGTAATTGGTCAAATAAATCATCTATTCTAGGCAATGGATATTTGTTTTTGATTGTTACTTTGTTGGCAACACACCGATAAGAAGAGCTCTACTAGATACGGCTCCGAGACATCCCAGGACACTTTAAAACCTTAGGCTCTAATACCAAGTTTGTCAAGCCCCAACCTCGGGGAGCGCGACCGGTGCTCAACCAAGTGAACCCGGTCGAGCAAGCCTATTAAACCTTCCCTACCCGACTCATTCCTGTTCCAAAAAGAGGATGCGTTACCATCTGCCAAATAGGGGAGAGATCAGATATACATACATAAAAGTTGTTAGTCCATTTTTCATTATATACATTATGCCATAGTTAAGTTTTCAACATACAACTTAGTCCAATGATACGGAGCCTCTAATGACCCACATAAACGTCTACGGAGCCTCTAATGATACAAAAGACCAACATGACAATGCTGCCAACAAGGCCCCGGCTATACCTCAAAACGTGAATACTTCTACAAAAGAAGGACTACGTGACCCCAGGAGGAAATGGGGCTCACCAAGACTGCTGTGATGAGTTTGAGGGAGAGCACCACTATCTGCAATCAGTGCTATCTGCGATGGAACCACCTACATCCATTCAAAGATGTAGCGCCCCCAACAAAAGGGACGTTAGTACTGTCGAATAGTACTAGTATATAAGGCAAACACCAATCTTAGTAGAATGAACAGTGAACCAAGGCGAAGGCAGTCATAATAATCAATAAGTGCTTCACAGAAATACACAGAAACACCAAGTAAGGATCACATAGTTTCCGATTCAATCTTTCCATCTTTTTAGATTAATAATCTTTAGTGCCAAATGCCACAACTCACAATGCCACCGTGTTTTTACACGAAGTCCGGTCTAGGCCCGACCGGCTAAGCCATCTCAAATGAGACATATCCATATCCACAATATAAATCAATAATTCCAACACAAATGCCACCATGTGTACAACATGGCGTCCGATCTCGGCTCGATCGGCCTAAGCCATCTCACTTGAGACATAACCTCTTTCACTTGGTCACTCAATTCATATTTCTTTCCCAACTTTCGTTACATGGCACAAACAACCTCATTTATTAAGTGATTCTTGGCACTTGGGAACATTTTACAATTCAAGTCTTTACCTTTTTTATTCATTCAAATAACATCATAATTCATGCCGGTAAGTACCTTCACATAAGGCATTGCACACATAAGGGAATGAGCTTGGAAGAATATAATTACATTCTCAAATAGCATGATGACATGCTAACCATCTAAAACAATTAGGAAACATAAATAATTCATTCCAACACACTAAGGCAAACAATTCTAGTATGACCAAGTTGGAACTTAAACCAATTATTCGAACACCAGGAGTTCGATTCTAAGAAGAAGAGAGTTAGCCATATATACCTCAATTGCGCTTCTTTAGACTCTACAATTATCCGGAACCCTTAGCAACCTCAATCTATTTTAGCAATATACAAATCAAACCCAAAATTAGGAAAACGTTAATGGTTCTAGCTCACTTTTTCCCCACACTCTTTATCACACATGCATGCAAGATACACTACCCCCATACCCATGAAGTATCACTCTAGTACCCCATTATAGCGATGTTTGAAATTAAGAGCTGGGGTGATGAAGCCTTACCTTTTAGGATGAAGAATTTGGTAATCTACTTGAATATTTCCAAAGCTTTGAGTGATGGTTGAAGATCAATTTGATGAAATATTAGGCCCACCCTCTAGAACCTTCTCCCTCACTCTAGAAATATCAGAAATGAGCTTCAAAATAGACTAAAGGGATGTTTTAACGGATTTAGGGTCGGGTTTTAAATTAATAAAAAAGGGTGCCCCGATATAGGTCTACGGTCGCATATGCGACCACATAATGGTTATGCGGTCCGCAAAGTGACCGCATAAATGGCCATCAAGGGCCTAAGCTTTCGGCCAACATATGCGACCAGTATGCGGTCCGCATACTTGTTCTGCGATCGCATAATGCACCGCAGAACTCCCTCCGCAGAAACCCAAGAGGTATTATGCGACCAATATGCAGTCCGCATAGTTATTATGCGGTCGCATAATCGACCGCAAAACTAAGCTCAAATTGGCCAAACTTTCTGCTTCACTCTGCGGCCATTATGCGGTCCGTAGAGTGATTATGTGGCCGCATAATGGGCCACAGAAGCACGTTCTTCTGCTAAACATTTTCCTCTAAGTCCGTAGGGTACTGTTCAATCCAAATATTCCGAACCCCGAATCTATCTTGGCACCACGAAAGCCCGAGTTTTTGGTTAAAATTTGTATGGGGCCTTACACCTAAGTTATTATATTTGAGAGTTATATTCATTGTAAGTCGGGTTTTGTGCCAATTAAAACATCCATTCCACTTAATGTATCCAACTTGTTCCACACAAGTTACGGCCATTCACAAACGTCCTTAGTATGTTCCAACACACCTTAAACATACATTATCAATTCAAAATTATGTGGCTCTATCCCATATGTCTCTTTTAATACTCAAATACGTTATTCCCAAATACCGTTGGTGCACTTTTAAATCATAAATCATTAGGAAATTTTAACGGGAGCAAGTAGCCTTCTCATTATAGATGTGGTCGACAACACTCCTATAAGAAGGACTCTACTAGACACGGCTTCGAGACATCCTTGGACACTTTAAAACCTTAGGCTCTGATACCAAGTTTATCGCGCCAAAAAGTCGGGGAGCATGACCGGCGCTCAACCGAGGTAACCCGGCCGAGCAAACCTGTTAGATTTCCTTCTACCCAAACTCATCCATGAATAAAGAAGAGATATACTCCATTAATCAATCGTTGAAAAGATTTCATTAGCAACTCCCATTTCATTTCCATTAACAACTGCAGTCATAATTTCCAAATTATTACGAGTTTATAGGAATAATGAAAAACATGATTTCCAAATACCAACATTTTTAATTCAATTCCCCATATTAAATACCACCCACAACTTGTCTACGGAGCCTCTAAGTACAACAAAAGAGAAATATGAAAATGCCGGCAACAAGGCCCCGGCTATACCTCAACCACAAAGTACATGAGAAACAAAAGATACATGACCCCGAAATGAAGTGGGGCTCACCAAGTCAGCTGAAGAGAGTGTAACGCTATCACTGATCAATACCGCCTGTTGTAGAACCACCTGCATCCATTAAATATGCAGCACCCCCGGCAAAAGGGACGTTTGTACCGTCGAATAGCACTAGTATGTATAGCTAAAAGTCCTCTTTCAAAATAGAATGCACATATAAGAAAAGGCAACACAGAGAAACAACAAGTCATAATCAACAATATCCGAATGTCCAGTTAAAACATAATAATTTTTAAAATCTGAACTTCATATACAATTTTTGGTTGGGAGATCATTAGCACCGATATACCACTGTTCACAATACCATCGTTCACAATACTAATGTTTACAATACCAATGTTCACAATACCAATACCATCATACTTTTAGCACGCAGTCCGATCACGACCCGATCGGCTAGGCCATCTCATTAGAGACATCAACCACAATCACTCTAAATACCAATACCACTGTACTTTTAGCACGGAGTCCGATCACGGCCCGATCGGCTAGGCCATGTCATTAGAGACATCAAGCACAATCACAAATTCAATTACAATTACCACCACAATCACCACCATGGGTGCGACATAGTGTCCGATCACGATCCGATTGGCTAGGTCGTCTCACCACAATACTGTGTGGATCAACATCAACCGTTTCTATCAATAATCTCATCTTAATTAAGGGGAATAATTTTATCACATCAATCTCATCCCCAATAAGGGTAATAATTACAATCCATTCCTACACTGACACGTGTATTTTCGGGGTTACGTAATTTCAACCTACCCTTCCTCTGTGACTATCAATACTCCCGAAAATATTTTTGATTTGCTTACAAAGGAAACAACAATACAAATGCATTTACCTCATAACCTTTCATACCGTATATAGCCTCATTGGCACTTTCAACATCATTATTTCATTGTCTCTCTTGGCCATACATATGATTCTTCATTCTTGGCACAATGGTCGTACTTCATATCCCAGACTTTTATTTCTTCTCTTTCATGGATCATCATCATAAATATCAACAAATAGAATATTTTGGAAATCACAACTTTAGGTTCATTAGTAATGAAGGCTTTAAAAACAATGGATTTCTTCCCAAGAAAATGGAGTAAAATGATTGGCAATCGAAGCACAAGTTAAAATCATAAACAAGTAACACATCATTTATTCTTGAAATACTTTTTCCCAAAAAGGGCAATACACCATTTCAACTCCTGAATATATAAGAGTTCAAAACACATTGGAAATACTTACAAAGCATAACATTTGATAAAATAGCCACATTTGGGCATGACTTGAGTACATAAGCTTTTAGGCAAATCTATTTTCGAAGTCAATTCGGAATAGTTAAATCAAAATTCATTTCATAACCTTTCTCACATTATTTCATTTCATTGGCACCATTGGCCACTTGGCACGGTGGCCACAATTTATATCACCATCTCACTTCTTTCACTTTCGAGCATCTTTATACATTATCAACAACAAGGCATTTCCAATCAAGACTTTAGGTACACATATGAGCAATTAAGGGTCTTAAACATATCGAGCTTTTCTCACACAATTTGGCATATAGCTTTCACTTGAAACATGACTCAAAGCCATAACATTTTAATACGCAACCTATACCTTGAAACTTACGGGAATATTATGGAATTCGATTCTAAGAGAGAAAATTTATCCAACATACCTCACTTTGAGCTTTCCTTAAATTACGTCAACGTTTCGTAAATTCTAGCAATCCCATTCTATTTTGAGACATAACAAAATTGAACACAAATTAGGAAGATATTCATGGTTTTAGCTCATTTGAGCATCTTATCAAACATTAGGTGGGCAAATTTGGCTACAAGGTTCTTCTACATGATTTTCTTCACTCCTAAACCCAATCTTTACTTATATTAGCTCAAAAATCTTCCCACAAACATTATTAGTACAAGCATATATAAATAATACTCATACACCCAAGAATCATACTTCACATCACCCATATTTTACCCCAAACTCAAAATTAAAGACTAGGGTATGGAACCTTACCTCTTTGATGAAGATCTTGTGATTAGCTTCCTTGATTCTTAGAGATTGGTGCAAGATTGGATGATTAGAATGCTAGGTTTACTCCTTCTCTCTCTAAAATGCTCTTACATCTCTCTAAAATATCAGGTTGTAGCCCAAGAAATAACATAACCCCTCTCTCTACCCGGCCTTGTGGGTATTAAATGAGCTCATACGTGCGCGTCCGTGCACCTGGGCAAGTGGCCACGCATCTGGCCACGCATCTAAGGTAGAAACTCTCAAATATGTGTGGCCGCACATTTGGGCACACATATGACACAAGTCCAGTAAAATGGCGATAACGTTCTGTAGAAATATGCAATTGATGAACGGTTTGATGCGTTGGAAACTATACGCAAGGGGCTTTAGTTTGATAGTAAGATCATCACCTAATTCAGTATATTGAGGGAGTTATATTCATTTGCAGTCGCGTCTTGTGCTAATTGAAACATCCTTTACACTTAATGTATCTAACTTATTCCAAACAAGTTCTTGCCATTGACACAACTCCTTAGTATGTTCCAACATACCTTAAACATACATTATGATTTAAAGATTATGCAGCTCGATCCCATAGGCCATCTTTAATACTCAAATACATTATCCCCAAATATCGTTGGCGCACTTTAAAATCATAAATCATTAGGAAACTTTTACGGGGCCTTACAGTTTGGGTGTCCGACATTGAGATTTGGAGTTGAAGGAAGTGAACAGGTTATTCTCAAGATATTCTCCATGAATATATTATGTGAATTGTTAATAAATGTAAAGTAGGTGTAGTGCACATTGGGCCTTGTGGAAAATTGAAAGAAATAGGCCAAACTACGATAGGATATTTCCCCATCGTTGTCCTCTATGCACCCGGTGCTTCATGTGTCTACGTCAAAGAGGGTAATTGGAATACCTTTTGTCTTATCATTCAAGTGGAAGCTATTGAAGGTAAAGTAGATAATTGGCTTGTGAGAGGTACCTTATGGTCATCCTTGTTACTTAAGTTCGGAAGTTGGGATTGCCTCCTTCAAAGTGCTCTAGCTAAGTCAGTGAGTCGAGGAGGTCGTCTCAAAGGCCGAGTGTGTTGTGGAAAGTAAATATTATCACTTGTTTGTAGAGCCAAATAGTTGTGGTTCAAAAGTTACTTTCTTTGTGTTATGATTTAGTGCAGGTCATGTCAAGGTACCACTTCTGATAACGTAATGCCTTTAATATTGAAGTCAGCGTTATTAATATATATTTTGATGCTTTGTTGAGTTGTGGATGTGTCGTTATGAGTTGTTTTGGTGGTTCTCTGGCAATTGGTTATGCCCAATTACAGGGGAGACTCTGCCGAAATTTCTTGAAATTTGGGGAGTTAGCCAAATTTTTGAGCTTTTGGTGAATGGATAAAGATTTAAGTCACATTGGGTGTCTGTGGCGGACTCTAACCCTTATTCAATATCAAATGATCCTAGGCGAGGGAGAATGTAAGGCCCCGCTAAAATTTCCTAATGATTTAAGATTTTAAAGTACGCCAGCGGTATTTGAAGATAACGTATTTGAGTATTAAAGGAGACCTATGGGATAGAACCACATCATTTTGAAATTAAAATATATGTTTAGGATGTGTTGGATCATACTAAGGAGTTTTGTGAATGGAAAGAATTTGTGTGGAAGAAGTTGGATACATTAAGTGGTAAGGATGACTAAATTAGCACAAGACCCGGCTTCAAACGAATTCCACTCCCAAAATCTAAAGACTTAGGTGATGATGTACCTATCAAATTAAAGCCCTTTGAGTCTAGTTTCTAACTCATCAAACTGTTCGTCATTTGGATATTTTTGTAGACAATTATGGCCATTTTACCGTACCTATGCCATATGCGCGCCCAGATGCGCAAACGCGCATATAAGGGGGGTTCTGCCTTATGTGAGCGGCCAGATGCGTGGTCACTTTCCCAGGTGTGCGGCCGTGCATATAGGAGCCCTATAAATACCCCCAAGGTGTAACACTCAATAAATCCGGATTAGTCATGGATGCATTAAATGAGTATTAATGTGACCGTTTAGACATGTGAAGTCCTATTAGGATGAGTATGGGTGGAAACAATTGTTTTAGAATCAAGACCGAGACTGAGGGGTATAAAATTCAATAGAATCGACTACGTTTATGGGAGGTCCATCTTATAGCCTTAAATAGTGCAAGGCCATGAAAACTCACGTCCATAGACAATGCAAGGCCATAAAAACTTAGTGCCCCAGATAGTACAAGGCACAGTCTAGGGTATCCACTTTAGCTCCCCATACAACGTAAGGCACTGTACTTTTGGCGCCTCCGATACTGCCTTACACAATTATTTTGGCACCCCTGATGATGCCTCGCGACGGCAAGATTTATCCGAGCTACTTTTATTTTCCACCTTAGTTTTGGGACGTGTTCACTTATTTAAAAGCCCCACCTCGTTCCCCCACAACCCAAACACTAAAACCTACTCTAGAAAGGGAAACTCTTAAGAACCTAACTTCCCCAAGGTCCCTCCATCATCCAAGGTAAGTTCTGACGATGATTCTAAGTTAATTTCAATTCTCCAACACCTTATTAACATGGGTAAATCCTTCCACTCCTTAGATATTCAGTCGAGATACCATTGTTGAGATAGGAAACCCTAGAACTCGAAATTAAAGATGAGTGAATTTCAAAAAGGTAATGCTTATACTCCCTAATCATTTATAAATATGAATTGATAGGTTTTGGGGAGAATAGTAAATGGGTTTGATAAAGAGAACCATAAGAACTAGGGCTGTGGATTGTTGTAAACATTTGGGTGATGAAAAATGGTGTTAGTTACATCTATTTGGGATTGTAGTATCACCTAGAAGTAGTAGAATGAGAACTTGGTGAAGAAAAGGCCAATTACTAAGGTCGATGAGGCTTTACACCTATAAGGTGTTTGATACAATTCCTAAGCTACTAAAATAGGAGCATTAGTGCTAATATTGGGTCCTCTTGATATATATATATATATATATATATATTGACATAGATTATCGTTGAAAGAGGCGACGAACATCATGGTACTCTTAAAAAGGACCAGAGCTAAGGTATGTGAGGCTAACTAACCCTCTTTATGTTTGGGAATGTTTGTGATTCTCTATACGTCCCATTCTTTGTAACTGTTACGAGTTTCCTCATAAAGTAATTATGCCTTAGTCCCATGAATAGTTGTAGAACCTCTATTCTCTAGATGGCATAGTTTGATAATTGTTCAATATCTTATGAGCTTCAATTATGAAAAGCAATTTATTATGAATACATGTATCAGTCTAGTTCTATTCAGCATTCCAGTATCATGTAACTCGGTATAGTTCAGTAGTTTAGTATCATATATTGCATTATGATTCTCAGTTCCTAATTCTAAATTCATTAATGTTGAACAGCTGTATTTGAGCCTGAGGCTGTAGTTTATGCTTTGTGCATCTTTGGGCCAGAGGCCATAGTTTATGCTTTATGCATTTGTAGGCCTGAGGCCGCAGTTATGTATACGTATACTTGGGCCCGAGGCCGCAGCTTGTGCACATATATATTAGGCCTGAGGCCACAGTTTAGTATTTAGACTAATAGGTGGTTCGTCATTCAGAAGAAGGAGTATTCATATCCTTACTTCCTTTATTCAGTTAAGTTATTAGTTATCATTTCAGTTTCACTTTTATCAGTTATTATTTCAGTTATTAGTTAACTATCATTTCAGTATTCTGTTATTAGTTCTTAGTTATCAACAGTTTCGATTTGAGTATTTATAGTTCTTTCTTTCAGCTGTTTTACATACCGGTGTAATTCAAATATACTAATGTCCATTTTTGCCCGAGGTCTGCATCTCACGATGCATGTAACTTTACAGGTTGACAATTTTGCTTGGTAGGACATCTTGTATCAGCAATTGGCGAGCCCCTGTCTTTTCAATAATAGATCACATTTCAGTATTCTTAGAGGCTTCGTAGACTATAGTTCAGCCAGTCAGATATTAGCAGACTTTTATGTGTTAGCCTTTTCGGCTACTCATTTACACTTGCACACTTTTCAGTATTTTCTGCATCTATGATATTTCAGTTAGTCTCTTTAATAGATCATCATGTTGCTTATTTATATCTAGCTTACATTTATGCCACATGTTGATCCAGCCATACATTTGGTTCGCTCGTCCACATGCATTCAGACATCGAGTGTCCTCTTACGCCCAGGCCATGGTTCGGGGGTGACAAAGCTCGGTATCAGAGCATTAGGTTCAAGTGTCCTAGGGAGTCTAAGAAGTCGTGTCCAGTGGAGTTTCATTTATAAGTGTGTGCTGACCATGCATATAAATGGTTAACTGCCAAGACATTCAAGATTGTCTCATTTCTTTCTACTCTAGATCGTGCCATCAAACTTCGAGAAATAGGTAACCTTCTCTTCCTATCGAATTCCAAATGTATCGAATGCCTAATGGACGGGTAGGGATAACCCAAGGTCCTAGAGAGGGTGATAGCCTATTGGGGTATAATTATGAAGTACGGGTTGGTAACAAATGAGAATTGAGAGGATGTTGAAAGTGAGATACAATGGATAGTAGTACATATTAGAGCATAACCTCATCATAAAGTGCAAAAGCATTTATCACGTTTTATTGTTATCAGTTTACCTCAGTTACCAGTTATGCAGTCTTTCAGTTAGCAGGTTTATGGTTATTCAGTATGCACGTATTCAGTTGTTTAGTTACTAGATCTCCAATTTTTAGTATATTCAAATTCCGGTGACTTCTAAGTACACAACGATGTATATGGGTGATAAAAGAAAATGTAAGTAACAATGATTATTGCTAAATCTTCACTTGTTTTAATTAAGACTCAAGACTCGCCGGATGGTGCAGAAAGTGATTTACCAGATAATGGTATACTCTGAACGATAAGTTTGTGTATGCTAGCGTATCTGTATGTAATTTACCTCATAGAACAATTTCATTTTAATTCTTATAAATGGAGCTACATGTTGGATGATGATATTTTATATGTTTGACCCCACGGCGTAACAAGTTAAGAATTTTATTGCATTGGGCATGAATTGATGACCATATTTTGGACAAAAAAAGAGCCTAAGGGCAAAATAAATAGAAGTCAGAAACGTTTGATATATACAAATTTGTGTTTTTCGTAAAACTCGTGCATGACTAAGAAGATATGATGTACAAAATGAGAATCAAGAGCAACCGATATTAAATTTCAGGGAATGATTTTAAGTTGATAAGATTTATTCATATTAGAACTAGAAAGTACCACATTAGTAAGTTACCATATGAAGCAGCTATTATTGTGAGATAAAGGATACGACAGTTCCCCTTAGGTTATGTGACTAAGTGTTTACCGCATATGTTTATAGTCTGATATGATTTTGAAGCGTATAGAAAGTTTGGGGGTTTGATATTCCAATTTCATTTAAGACAAATGATATTTCCCTATGTGTGATCCATGTGCATCGTTCAAAACAAAAGATAGTATGCAATCATAGAATAGGGTCGGATGGTAAGGGAAGTTAGAAATAATATTTTGCTTCACTTTAGTTATCCAAAGTAGAACAAGCATACATGATTCTAGCAGGTGGTTAGTAAACGAATAGTAAGTATGTTTTGAGTTGATACAGTTAATTAGGAATTTCATCAGAGCTAGTAGAGGTACAATTTGATTCATTTAACCAGGATAACTCTAGTTAGTGGATGATAGTTTGAAATATCGAACGTGTGTTAGAACCCAAAGAGTTTAAGTTAAACCCGAAGTATAGTGACAGTGGAAGAATAAAAAAATTAGGTATGCAATAAGAGAGCCAACTAAAGAAAAATAGCCTTTTAGAATTTTCAAAAAGGGGTCTCCCCGAGATCGACAGTGTGAATAGAGTTAAATCATTAAGATTGTGTATGATAGTTGTGAATACATTAGCTTTCTGTTTATGTAAGTAATTCGTTTTTTCGAAGTACGGAAGATTTCTCAGAAGTAAGTCGGATGATGATCCATCACTGACGTAAAGTGCATAGAATTGCAGAAAATAAGGAAAGTTGGTCGGATACCAAAAAAAAAAGAAGGATCCGCAAGTACAAGACCTTAACCTTTGGTTTAAGAGGGAGTTGTGAAAATCATCAATAAGTCCGGTTGGATATTTGAAACCCACATATTTAGCATAGGATATAAAAACTGTAAAATCATGCCCAATTATGTATCACGAGGGTAGTGCCATTGGACGACACTCTAATCTTCGGTGTACTGGTTAAAGACTTATCTCACATTAATACTATAAGTGTTTTCAGGAAGTACCGTAAAAAGATAATCAAGTATGAGAAGTATACCTCATGATTGAGGCAGACAAGAGAGCTATGGTGATAGAAGTTCACTACATAGTCAAGCTAGGAGTCTGACTTTCGGACTTCGAAGGTGGTGGAATTGTTTTCCAAGATAGGACTTGTTCCTCCTTAGTACCCGAAGTGAAGGAGATCCCTACTTTTTGAAGTTGAAATAGGGGATTCACATGCATAAGATGATGGCTTTTGAACATGGGGGAGATGATGGTACTTTGAGTTACCAAGACGGATTGTGTGTCCTACGCGTAAACGGACATAGAGAAGGAGGATCATGTTAGAAGCGCATAATTCCAAGTATTATATCTATTGAGGTTCCCCAAATATGTATCATGATCTCAAGGAGATTTATTAGTTGAACGAAATGAAAAAGAATGTCACAGACTTTGTGGCCAAGTGTCTGAATTGTCAGCAAGTGAAAGTAAAGCAACACAAATCCTAGTGTTTTACCATAGAATATACATATCCTTTAGTGGAGATGGTAAATATGGACCTTATAATAGGATTATATCGCTTATTTGAAAATCATGGTTTGTATGAGCGAAGGTGTAGATCATCAATTGGTTGGTTTGAATTTGACGAACCAGAGTTGTTGGGATCAGATTTGGTCAATTAGTCTATGGAGAAATTCAAGTTGATTCAAGAGCATTTGAAGACTACTCAGAGTCGCCAAAGGTCCTATTCGAACATGCAACATAAAGACCTATAGTTTCATGTCGATGATTGGGTGTTTCTAAAAGTTTTGCCTATGAAAGGTGTTATAACATTTGGGAAGAAAGGAAAACGCATTCCCAGATACATCATGCGATATAGGATCTTACGAAGTATCGGGAAGGTAGCTTACGTGTTAGAGTTGACACCAGAATTTGTGGTTGTACATGCAGTATTTCACGTATCATGTTATAAAATTCATGTTTCCAGTGTTCAGATCTCATATCACGACATATATGTTTCTGATATTTAGATATCATGTTAGAACATTCATGTCTATTCAAGTACTCAGATACTCATGTTAGTCCAGTACTCAAATATTCATGCCAGCCTAGTACTCACATATTGATGTCTGTTCAGTGCTCAGATATTCACGTCACCTCGGTACTCAAATATTCGTGCCATTTCAGTATTCATATATCCATGTTAGTTCAGAATTGACATATCCATAACAGACTAGGATTCATGTATATGTTTCATGTTATGCGTATTAAGATGCCCTACGAAGCTAGTTATGCTCTATTAGCTGGCAGGTATTTTGGAGAAATGTCGAAGGTAGCTATCCATCTCATTCAGAACTTATATTATAATCTCCATGTATTTTAGTATTTAGTCAGCTCAGTGTTCAGTCAGTTCAGTAACAATTCAGTTCAGTAGCTATTCAGTTCAGTATCTCAGCATGTCAGTGCTCCTGTATTGTTTTAGTTTAGTATGAAAGTGTTCATGAAAGTTCAATGTTCACATGTTCCCACCAGTTTAAAGTAAAGAGTCAGCCATAGTTACAGTCAGGCAATCATTTCAGGACGAATGATCTCAAAGGGCAGATAATGTCACACTTCGCAGATCCGAATTAGTTGTGGATGTTCTAAATGAGTATTAATGTGACCTTTTAGACATGTGAAGTCCTATTGGGATGAGTATGGGTTGAAACAATTGTTTTAGAATCAAGACCGAGACTGAGGTGTGTAAAATTTAATAGAATCGACTAAGTTTATGGGAGGTCTGTCTTATAGCCTTAGAAAGTGCAAGGCCATGAAAACTCATGACAATAGATAGTGCAAGGCCATAAAAACTCAGTGCCCCAGATAGTACAAGGCACTATCTTGGGCATCAACCTCAGTGCCCCAGACAACGCAAGGCACTGTAGTTTTGGCGCCTCTGATGGCGTCTTGCGCAGTTATTTTGGCGCCCCTGACGATGCCTCGCGCCGACGAGGTTTATCCGAGATACTTTTATTTTCCTCCTTAATTATGGAACGTGTTCACTTATTTAAAATCCCCACTTTGTTCCCCTACACCCCTAACATGAAAACCTACTCTAGAAAGGGAAGCTCTTAAGAACCTAACTTCCCCAAGGTCGCTCCATCATCCAAGGTAAGTTCTAAGATAATTCTAAGTTAATTTTAATGCTCCAACACCTTATTAACATTGGTAAATCCTTCCACTTATTAGATAATCAGTCGGGATACCATTGTTGAGAAATGAATCCCTAGAACTCGAATTCAAGAGGAGTAAAGTTCGGAAAGGTAATGCTTCTACTCCAAAATCATTTATAACTATGAATTGATAAGTTTTTGGGAGAATGGTAAATGGGTTTGATAAAGATAACCATAAGAACTAGGGTTTTGGATTGTTGAATTATGATTATTGCAAACATTTGGGTGATGAGAAATGGTGTTAGTTACAATTATTTGGGATTGTAGAATCACCTAGAAGTAGTAGAATGAGAACTTGGTGAAGAAAAGACCAATTACTAAGGGCGATGAGGCTTTACACCTATAAGGTGTTTGATAAAATTCCTAAGTTACTATTTGAGGCTAACTCTCTTTACGCTTGGGAATGTTTATGACTACTACGAGTTTCCTCATAAAGTAATTATGCCTTAGTCCCGTGAATAGTTGTAGAACTTCTATTCTCTAGATGGAATAGTTTCATAATCGTTCAATATCCTATGAGCTTCACTTATGAGCCTGAGGCCGCAGTTTATGCTTTATGCATCTTTATGCCTAAGGCTGCAGTTTATGCTTTATGCATTTTTAGGCTGAGGCCGCAGTTATGTATACGTATACTTGTGCCCGAGGCCGTAGCTTATGCACATATATATTGGGCCTGAGGCCGCAGTTTAATATTCAGATAAACAGGTGGTTCATCATTCAGAAGAGGGAGTATTTATATCCTTACTTCCTTTGTTCAGTTTTGTTATCAGTTATCTGTTATTATTTTAGTTTCTCTTTTAGCAGTTATCGTTTCAGTTATTAGTTAACGGTCATTTCAGTATTCTGTTATCAGTTCTTAGTTATCAGCTCAGTTTCACTTCTAGTATTTACAGTTCTTTCTTTTAGTTGTTTTACATACCAAATGCAATTCAAATGTACTGACGTCGCTTTTTTCCCAGGGCCAGCATCTCACAATGCAGGTAACAATTTACAGGCTGACGATTCTGCTTGCTAGGACATCTCGTATCAGCTATTGGTGAGCCCAGTCTTTCGGGGCATTATCCCTTTTTTGGAGTCTTTAGTCTTTATAGTATTTAAGTAGTGAGGTATGCCAGGGACCTTATCCCGGTAATCAGTTAGCATTACAGTATTCTTAGAAGCTTCGTAGACTATAATTAAATTAGTCAAATGTTAGCAGACTTTTATGTGTTAGCCTTGTCGGCTACTCATTTACACTAGTAGATTTTTCAGTGTTTTCTGCATCTATGATATTTCAGTCAGACTCTTTAATAGATCATCATATTGTATATTTATATCTAGCTTACAGTTATACCACACGTTGATCCAGTCATACAGTTGGTTTGCTCGGTTACATGCTGTCAGGAACCAAGTGTCGTGTTACGCCCGGGGCATGGCGTAACACAAGGCTGGGTAGAGAGAGGGGCTAAATCATTTCTTTGAGCTAGGGCTTGCATATCAAGTAGAACCTGTCCTATACTTCCCTCCCATGAACCAAGGTAATGCTTTTGGACTAATTTTGAGTTGATTACTACTCCTAAACACTTATATTTATCAGGATTAATCTTGAAGATCCATATATTTACATTCAAATCTCCAAATTGGTCAAAAACACTACAAGTTGGGATTTTCAAGAGTCTCACTACGAGTGGTATGTCTACCATCTCTAACTACTCTATGGTGATTATTTATGTATGAAATATATGTTAGGAATTTGGGATGGTGATTGGAAGCCATAAGTGCCTAACCTAGGTTGTGTTGGTGTTTTAGAGATTGTAAAATGGTTTAATTAATAAGATTGATGGTTTGGGTGCGTATTGTTGGGCATGCATGTGCTAATGGAATTTGTCGATTGCCTAGAGACAATGGTAAGGTGAATTATTGGTATGGAAGGTGGTTTTTAGGGGAAAAAACTCCATTGAAGGAGGTTGCAGAAACATATGCACGTTAGATGTTTGATAAAAAGTCTAAATGACTTAAAGTATAGAAATCTTACTAATATTTGTTCAAAGGTGTTGTATTGTTGTAGATTGAAGTTGTTTAGTGTGGTGGACCATCGTAGTACTATTAAAGGGAGAATTTCAAGTATGTTGGCTAAACTACTCTCTTAGAATTGAATTCCATGATGTTTCAGAATGAACCTTGTGTCGAAATATATTTATATATATGTATGTTCAAAATGTATTCTGGATGCTCTTATAATATTATGTTATCCTTCTGGAATGTGTTCAAAGTATGATATGTGTATTAAAAAGTTATTACTTTTAGTCGTGTTTCAAATGAATGTCCATTATGCTTAACTTGTAAAGAATACTCCATGCGTCCAAAACTCCTATTGCTCATATATATACTTAAGACCTTGATTTCGAAATCCCATATTGTTGATAATCTATAAAGAAGTTTGAAAATAAAAGAAGTGAGTTGAAATTTTGTATTGCCCTTTTTGGGAAATGTATTTCAAGAATAAATGGAAAGAAATCATTTATGTCTTTAAACTCATTTTACTCTATTTCATGGAAAGAAATCTTATGTCTTTAAAGTCTTCATTTCTAATGAACAATAAGTTGTGATTTCCGGAATATTATATATATTGATATTTATGATGATGATACATGAGAGAAAAGAAATGAAAGTGTGGAACTTGAAATACGGCTATCGTGCCATGATTAAAGAAACTTGTGAATGGCCAAAAGAGCCAAGGAAATACTGTTATTGTGAGTGGTTGAAAATACTAATGAAGATTTATACAATGTGAAAGATGATGAGTTGAATACATTTGTATTTATGTTACTTGTGTGAATAAACAAAAAAAAATATTTTTGGGAGTATCATTAGCAAACCGAGGAAGGGTAGGTCATAAGGCCCACACCCGAAACTACATGAGCCGGTGTACTGGTGGATTGTGGTGGTTTTTGATTATTCCCCTTATTTAGGATGAGATTGATATTAGGTGTGAATTGGAAAGTCAACCCACACGGCATATGTAGGAAGGCGTCCTAGCCGATCGGGTGGAGAGCGGACGCCATGTTGCACACATGGTGGTACTACTCTTGGTAACAACGTTTTTCGCATCACATGTTAAATAACATTGTCCGTGGGGAGATGGCCTACCCGATCGGACGTGATCGGACTCTGTGCTAAAAACACGGTGGTATATCGGTTCTAATATTCTCCCAACCAAAAATATATATTATTTTTGTATTATGAAAATTGTTATGTTTTAACTTGGCATTTTGATATCATTGATTGTTACTTGTTTTGTCCATGGTGTTTCCCCTTATTTCATTGGCATTCTATTTCGTAAGAGGACATTTAGCTTTACATACTAGAACTATTCCATGTGTACTAACTTACCTTATGCTGGGGGCGCTGCATATTCAATGGATGTAGGCAGTTCATCAGCAGGCGGTCATGATCCTCATTAGCATTTACTCTCTACTTAGCATGTTTTGGTGAGCCCTACTCTATTAAGGGCTTTATGTCATTTGACATTGTATTTTGTGCTTTGAGGTATAGCCGGGTCCTTGTCTCCGGCACTTCCATTATACTTTTCTGTTTTACTTAGAGGCTCCGTAGACATAGTGTGGGAGGTGTTTGATGTTGGGAATTGAACTAGAAGTGTTGGTATTTTTGCAAACATGTTTTTCGTCATATCTATAAACTTGTAATATTTTTGAAATCGTAAATGAATATCCTTTGAGTAATGGAAAAACAATATGGAACACTTAAATCTTCTTTTATCTATCACTTGTACTGATTCTTATATTGTTAATGGGCAAGGTTGGGTAGAAGGCATCTCTTAGTCCTGCTTAACCAGGGTATCTTGGTTGACCACCGATCGCGCTTCTTAAGGTCAGGGAGTGACAGTGATCTACCCACCAATTTGAATATCTACGAGTCTAGTTTCCAATGCATTAACCCGTTCGTCGATACAACATAGGAGTTGCGTGATATTCGTATTTTCGCGAGACTTCGCAAGCAGCTCCATTTGGGACCCACAAGGTCGGTTGAAGTTTATCTGGGTATAAAAAGTTGTAGCCTTCATCTCTGAGGCTCATATCAACCCAAATCAGACCTAAAAAGTCTCTATAGATATCCTAGAAGCATCCTTAGGGTTTTGTAGCAATTCTATCATCAGCAATTCGAAATCAAGATGCGAACACATCAACGCGATTCTTACGACATAGGAAATACTTTGCAATCTGCCTTTCTCGTTATAACTAGTGTTTTGGTAAGAGATTCATGGTTAGGGAATATTCTAACCACTGTATTTTAGTTATACAAGCATAATTAAGGGTGTGGATCAAAGGGAACAAGGTTTGGAAGCAAGAACACAAGAGGTATGTATGGTTTTCATTTCATTTTTTGCATGAATTGGTTTAGCTATGTTCTAGCCTTTTTCTTGATCTTTTAGGGTTGTTCAAGGGAAATATCAGCATGTATTGTATCATTTTATGTAATTCATTTACATATTTGAATTATGGATGGAAATAGTTTAGGTTGAAACTTCGAAATTGCCCATTTGGCCTATGCCATCTACACTTTCGTTTGTTCCCTTACTTTGATGTTTTATGTATACCTTAACCCATATGATCCTAATAGATTCAATTAATATTACATAAGCTTAATTATCATGTGTTTATGCTTAGATTATACCTAAATAATAGTTAAACTTTCATATCACAAGTTAGCCACTATGAGTCGACATTACATTCACAATTGCGTTTTGTCGATCGTTTGACACTATTGTGGATAACTAGATCTCCTTTAGTTTGATGTTATCATCTTGGACAGGTATTAATTCCCGTGTATATTGTGCTGCTTGCTGCTGTTTTGGGGGGTCATCAAGCTTTAGGGGAAACTCTGCCGAAAGTTTTGAAAATTTGAAGAGATGGACAAATCTTGAGTTCCTTGGTTCTAAATTAATTACTGAGGGTTCCTAATGAGTTAACTAATCTTTGTATCTCATGTACACACTCAGTTTCTCCCTAAAATGGGGATAGGATCCTCCGTCCATCTTATAGATGACGAGCATCAGATTATGTTTGTGATTCCGTTTATAGATTCCATCATGATCTCTTGCCTCCATATGATGTTGCCACATGTGTTATGTCTCGTACATGCTTACATTGATCATGCTTACATAGTATGCTTCTATATGTCAGCTTATGTTAGGCTTGTCAACTTTGCATATTTAACATTTCTTATCAGCAATGCGTATGCTTGTTCAGTTTATCTGTTTATATTCATGATTATTAGATTATCATCAAGTTTAGTGATGATCGGCACTTAGTGTCGGTTTTCCGTTGCGACCCTAGGCTGGGTCGTGGCAATAACCTGGCAGATTATATAGTACTCTATTTCGAGGGTTTGGTTCATTTTAACATAGTTTGAGTCGTACAGCTCGATTTTGGGCGATTTTGGAATGGATTTTCACGGTTTGGATGGGGGTAAGTCTTTTCGACTTGGATTTTTCAAGTATTCATGATACTATCATTGTTTTTATCATTTAATTAGTGATTTGTGTTGGAGAAATCGGGGGGTTTTGTATATGCTTTCCTAAATAATAAATTGAGAATTTGAAGGTCGATTTGAGATCGAAATTGAATAATTTTTGTATTATTGGACTCGGATCGGAATGGGTTCTCAGAATTTGTAAGTTTGGTCGTGTTCTGGGGTGCGAGCCCAGGGTTGACATTTTGAGTTGACTTTTTTATTTTCATTAAAGATTGAATATTTATGATCTGAAATTACTTTTCATGGATTTTATTTATGGTATTAAGTTATTTTTCCTAGATTCAAGTCGTCTGCAAGTTGTTTCAGACGGGAAGGGCTTTTTAGCGGATTGATTTAGCATGTTCGAGGTAAGTATCTTGCCTAATTTTATGTGGGGAAACCACACAACAGTGATTGGTTGATTAAACTATTAGAATTATGTGGAAGACTTGTACACGACGTGACGAGTTTGTACACGACCTTATAGGTGAAACTTTACCGGTTAGACCCTTAGGTTTCATATATACATTTAATTGAAGTTGCCCTATCATATTATATCCTCCATTGTTAAATTTACCCTTACATGCTTTACTTGAAGTTGTTAGTTCATGTTCTATATTTTATTTCGAAATATACTCTTATATGCTTTAAACGAAGTTGTTACCTATCTTATTTACACTTCATCTCTCTCATTGTTGAGTTATTCTTATTTGAAGTCATTGTTACACGTCATCTCTTACATTGTTGATTTATTCTTATTTGACGCCGTTGTTACATGTTATCTTGTCCATTGTTGATTTATTCTTATTAGGAGTTGTTGTTATATGTTATCTCTCTCATTGTTGAGTTATTCTTATTTGAAGAAATTATTACTTGTTATGTCTTTCATTGTTGAGCTTATTCTTCAGTTTCATTGTCTTTTTGTAACTCTTGTGTTGACTTAATTGTTGTACTCTCGTGTTATTATTGTTGTAGTCGTTGTACTCAGTGTTGTTGAGCCGTGGGCTATGTGTGGTTGTGGTATTGGGATTGTTGTTAAGGGAATGTTGTGGCATATGGGCACATGTGGTGTGAGTTGTTATATTGTGTTGTTATGTTTCTTGGAACATGTGGGATTGTTCAGAGGAATTATCGTGATGTTTGCACGTGAGTTGTCCGTGCTATTGTTATTAGTGATATTTGCACATGCGGCATAACAAGACGGGCTATATATGTTGGGTTTACGCATATGACGAGACAGTGTGGGATAATTATTAGTGTGTGTGCCAAGACGAGATTGTTGCGCACGCGACAAGAAAATGGGGCTATGTCGGGGATGACTTGTGATGGCATAGGGGCATTGTCATTGGTAATATTTGTGTGGTAGTGTGACTATCTTGTGTGAGTCATGCATATTAAGGGCTTTTGTTGTGTTGTTTCCAATGTGCTATTCGGTGTATCTGATCTTACTTGTCTCTATTAACTGATCATGTACGTGTATTCATGTATATCTTCTTTCTATGTGAGGACTGGACTGTGGGCACATGAGTTGTTCGTGCAGATATAAGATATTGTTACTGTTGGCACATGAGTTATCCGTGCAATTATGAGGTTGTTATTAATTGTATTGGCGCGTGTTGTATGTGCAGTGCATGAGTTGTCTGCGCAGTTGTGATTGACAAAGTATGCACGAGATGCCATATGATTATGATTCGTGATTTGAGACCCGTGATTTGTGATTATCATAGGTTAGTATTGATACTTACAAGTCCATTGTGGTGTACTCATGCTACGCTTCTACACATTTTGGTATAGATCCAGGTACATTCGCTCGTGTCGGATGTCAGTGACAAACCAGCTATTTTAGAGACTTCAAGGCACACCTTCTTGATTCTCGCAAACCTTAGGGTCACTATCTGCTTTTACCTATATTACTGCTTATCTCGTGTTGAAAACATTACTGTATTTAGAGATTATTAGAGCACTCACTGTAGAGCTTATGACTCGGAGCCACTAGGTTATGTGAATTTTTTAGAGTTGTACTGGTTGGATTTTATTATGATAGATTAATAATTTAATTTGATATCCAAGCTACAAATTTTGTAACTCACATTGTATTGTTGGCTTACCTAGTCTTAGAGACTAGGTGGCATCATGACATCCTAAGGTGGGAATTCAGGGCCGTGACAGTTCTGTTGCTACTGGCTTTTGGGACACTATGAGGTAGATGTTATGTCGTCCGCAAACCTTGAAGTTCTCTTTTATTATTTCTACTATTGTTGTTCTCCTATTCAGATAGTTGTATTGGGAATTTGGCCTTGTATTTTGATGCTCAGTAGTGCTCATGTACTTGTCGACACCGGATCATTGGGATTGTTGTAGACGTATTTTGTTATCTTCATCAGTTATTTAGCATATTTCAGCTATTGAATTTATTAAATCGTGTTTATTCAAACTCGTTCTTATTATATGACTATTGCCTTACCTAGCAAATAGTGTTAGGCGCCGTAGTGGCTCCGATGGGAGTTAGGTCGGGACAAATTGGTATCAGAGCACTAGGTTGCTTAGGTCTGACTAGTTATGAGCAAGTTTAGAAGACTCTTGCGGATTGGTACGGAAACGTCTGTATCTATCTTCGAGAGGCTATCAAACTATTAGGAAACTTTACTTTCTTGCATTCTTGTCATGTAGATTTGTTAATTCTGAAGTCTAAACCTCTACTCTTCTAATATCTCATAGATGATAAGGACACGTGCACCCGAATCTGGCGGATGGCACTAGTACCACCAGTTAGAGTCGCGAGAGGCCGGGTCGCGGTAGAACCGTAGTGTGGCTCGTACTATAGCTAGGGCGACACATTTGGAGCAAGTTTCAGATATTGTTGAGCTAGTGGGACTAGCTCAGGTACCGGCGTTGCCAATCAATAATCTTGGCCTTCAGGAGGCCTTAGCCCAAATTCTGACTGTGTGCACGAACCTGGCTCAGGCGGTATTTATTCCAGTTGCACCAGCTACCTCACAGGCTGGGTGAGGTGCCCAGTCTCCCGCAACCCGTACTCTAGAGAAGCTATCTCAAGGTCATCAGACATCGGGAGTGTTACCTGTTCAGCGGGTTGCTACTGATCGGGCCGAGGTTGGTCCACCTTTGATCGATGAGGAGCATAAGAGGTTTGAGTGGTTTGGGAGACTTAAAGTAAAAGATATAGCTGAGTAGAGTCAGAGGATGCTCAGGACTTTCTAAATAGGTGTCAGTGGATTTTGGAGACTAGTTGAGTTGCATTTACCACTATTCAGATGACAGGGCAGCCTACAGATGTTGGAAGTCTTATGAGTTGAGCAGGCCAGTTGGTGCAGCTCCACTTACATGACATGAGTTCTCAGTTATATTTTTAAAAACGATTTTCCCACAGACTCGTAGTGAGTAGTTGCTTAGAGATTTTGAGCACCTGCGGCAGGGGGATTGTCATGCCCCGAACCTCGGAGCGAGACCAGCACCCAGTGCCTCACCTAACAGAGCGTACCAA